>BGPR01000461.1:511780-577982 GCA_013235015.1 Araneus ventricosus
AAACGAGGGGGGGGGTTAAATTGGTTTACGTAATTATAAGAGGGTTTCGATTGCTTATTTTGCTGAAAGGGGAGGTAAATACCAAAACATGTTCGTAATTTTGAAGCGATCTATCTCAAGGATCGTATGAGAATCCTCACAAAAGGATCGTGCATGAACTCATGACAGTCATGGCTGAACCCTCACAAGAAGGCTCTATGGAACCCCAGAAGGCTCATCATGGAACCTCATGAGAAGGCCTGTACGGAACCCTCCAAGAAGGATCGTTCATGGAACGCTCACAAGAAGGATCGTGCATAGAATCCTCACAAAAGGATCATAGAATCTCACAAAGGATCGCATAGAGACCCTCACAAGAAGGAGTTCTCACAGCTCATGTGGAACCTACAACATGGAACCTCACAAGAAGGATCGCATAGAATCCTCACAGAAGGTCATGTATGGAACCTCACAAGAAGGCTCGTGGCGAACCCTCACAAGAAGGCTCATGCACGGAACCCTCACAAGAAGGCTACCTCAGTGACCTCGATGTCCTAGGATCCAAGGGCATGATGGCGGTAGGGCCTTGGTGACAGCACTCGATGCCAGAGGCGAGGCGAGTAGGCCACCGCCTGGCCAGCGGCCCTGAGATCCTCCGAAGGAGGCACGCACTATCACTGGAGGAGGGTACACATAACCATCCATTGGACAGCTCAGGGAGGGAGAGCATACACGTGTACAAATTACTTCATCAGTGAGTGAACTTGCGGTGCTCTAGTTCCCCAATAGGGTTTAACATTGTTTTTAAGCATTAATAATGGATGTGTGGATGCTTAAACTATACTAAAAGGATATTCTCCATATGTTTTTTTTGATAGAATCACTTTACTAAAGAGGTGGGGAAATGAACATAAAGCTTCAGCTAACATTGAATATATACAAATTACTGGGCAACTGAAAGTTTAATATCGAAATGAGAATTCTAAATTTAAATATGCAATTATAATATCAAAGATAGTCTAGTTTCAAACATTATTTAGTGAATAAGATAATATGCACAAGAAGAAAGTCAAACTACATCACAAACATTATATAACTCAACAAAAAAAAGCGCTTCTATACAGGTTAACATGATTTCAGCAATATAAGTTCAAACCCTACAGATACACATGCTAAATTGATCGGCAAAGCATACAGCAGAATATTTAAAGCTGTATGTTGTAACTAAAATTATCCAGAAATTACAAGAATACGTGGACATAGACATGGATACTTCGTGCCAGTTTTATTTTTGATAGATCATTACATTAAAGAACGAAAAAAAATGAACATAAAGAAAGAATGGAGAAAAATGGAAAAAAAATGAACATAAAGAAAGAATGAGAAAAAATGAAAAAATGAACATAAAGAAAAGAATGAGAAATAAAAAAAATGAACATAAAGAAAGAATGAGAAAAAATGAAATACAGAAAAGTAATGAGAAAAATGGAAAAAATGAACATAAAGAAAGAATGGAGAAAAATGGAAAGAAATGAATTTAAGAATACGTAGACATGGAGTCACAGATCCGAATCTGTGGATGTATAACGATTAAGAGAATAATTGTGTTTATCGAGCTCGAGCGGAGCAGTTTCCATTATCCATATTCTTTCTAACCAATGCATGTTGATTTTCAATAATACAATTCAAGGATGATTTTTATATGTTATAAAAGTGGTAAGATTTTTTTTCTAAAAAAAGAGAGTTTTAAAATGTATTTTCTTTTTTTCATGAAGATGAGGAAGGAGAACCTATAGTCCTCCAGTCAAACTTTAATTGTCGGATTTGCCATTTTCCCCTGTCCAAAATAAGAAGATATATTTCCAAAAAAAAATCAAGAATTTATTATTTATCTGCTTCGAAATGTATGGCAACATATTAAACTAAAATCATTGGTCTTGCATATTACCCTAATACGTAACTGAACGAAGTGATTTTTTTACAAAACGTATAACAGTAATAATCTAATTTTAAAAATTTTAGGACTTAATTCAAATAAAAAAACACTAACTCGGCTTAAAATGAAAAAAAAAAATGTAAGTTTAATTTTTTTAGAACTTTTTTTAAGAAAATTCAAGTTTAATTTTCTTTTGCCAAATTTAACTTTTTTTCAAATTTAATTTTTTTAATTAAATTATTTGTGCAAGTTACAAGAGATTTTCGGTAATAAAGTGATTTTAATGTCTTACGTAAGCATCACTCATACTCCCCCGGCCCCGTTGGCGCAAAAAAGTAGGAAACGCAAACCCCCCCCCCCCCCCCTTGGGTGCTTACGTAATATTTGAACGGCCCCCTTCTTGTGAGCGTTCCATGAACGATCCTTCTTGTGAGGGTTCCATACACGAGCCTTCTTGTGAGGGTTCCATGCACGAGCCTTCTTGTGAGGGTTCCATGATGCTCCTAAGGTAGTCTACTCTACATGATGCTCGTAAGGTGGTCTATTCTACATGATGCTCGTAAGGTGGTATATTCTACATGATTCTCAGCGCCCTGTAGCTATCCGCGATTATCCATTCAGTCAATTTCAACTGATGTCCAAATGAAGAGTAGAGGTATATCACATGATTATAATGACACATTTAATGCAATATCATTCTAAAAAAGCTTACTGCCATCTTAGTGAATGAGCAAGATCTTGTTATATGAGGTTACACTTGAGATGAATTAAAATAAATCAGAGATTATCCTTCGACCGACGAGTAACGTTCAAGTAATCAAATAAGCCTTTTCTATTCCAGCTTTGATGTCTCAGCCTGTCGTGGCAGCCACCTATTACTTCAGCTCCTACAGAAGGCCGGTCGGGGGGCTCGGCCAAAGTTCCGACCCAGCCGACAGGTGCGAGGCTGCTGACGCCAGACAGGGCACTTGTTACGAGACAACCGACTGCATAGAGCTGGGAGGGACGCCCATGGGTAGGTGCCCACAGGAAGGAGTCTGCTGTATATGTGAGTGTCTTCCATTCTTTAATTATAATTCACTGAATACGCTGAGCAACCATAGAAAAAATTGAGAAAACTAGTCGATTAAAACTAAAAAATAAATGCCTTAGAGTTAAAGATAATTTAACACGATATAAGCTGTTATGGCATGTCTTATAATAAGGGATGATTTCAGCTCCATTTCAAAAATTCTGAAAGCTAGCATGGTGTGAAAATACGACATAATTTCGAATAATTCAAAACGTTAATGCACTACACATTTATTTATACATGCATATTTTAAAAACAACCGGAATTGCACTATTTTATGCTTATTATAGGATAGTGGTTCCAAAATAAAGGTAACAAGTCCTCTGAGAGAAAAAGCTTAGTCACAAAATGAAAGAGATAGACAAAAGTAGAGAGGCACTGGTATATATTACTTTTCCACATAGTCACCATGGTTATTGAAGCATTGGTGCCATTGGTAAACCAATCTATCGAAACCGGCATAGAAAAAATCAGAGTCCACGATGGTTTCCTGAATTTCGGCATCGGTTCTGAAATGTAGACCTGCTAGGTATTTTTTCAACGATCCGATGATATGAAAATCACTGTGTGCTAGATCCGGGCTATGGTGGGAGTACTTGGCCGCCCTGACTTTGCTCGTCTCGTACATCTGTGCAGCCTGGTTCAAATTCCTTGGAGCAAAACCACACCGGTTTTCGTGACATTACACTCGTTTCGTAAACTTCCACTGGTTGGGGATGAATTTCAGCTAGGGATGTTTTCTTTAAACGCAAAAACCTTATTACACTTCGCAGTTCAATCGCTGACCATGCATCAGTCAACGCCGTCATCTTCTAACAGAGATTTCGGAGCGGCGCTACGGCACAAATAGCTCCATTTTCCGTTGGCGTTTGAATGCTCTTATCGTCTATTCTATTTAGATATAGAATTCAAATCGCATGGGAATTTGTGTACCCAGGAAAGCTCTTGTTACTTTACTTTTTGAACCACCTGCATATATTTGTTCTAAACCAAAATGTGAGACAGATAGTGAATCTCCGAAAAAATTCGGAAATTTCAGATTTGAGAAAGTAAAAAATCCGGAATTCCGGAACATAATCACCCCTGTATAATATATATACATCCAGTACAAAACAGGAAATACATTTTTAAATGTTTTGCACTTCTGTCTTTCACAAAAGAATTCCAGAAGAAGTTCATGTTTTAGTGGCGTTTGGTTTTAAAAAAAACATATTCTTTTTTTAAAAAGACATTTTGAAAATTTTGCTTGTTTAGGATGCTTGCCTAGTACCGTATTTTCTTTCACTTCACATTTCATAAAAATCAAAAATATCCAGAAAAAGAATGTGGAGCCATTTTTTAAATATCTGGGCTGTTCAAAAAGAAATCTAATCAACCTAACCTCGTTGGCTATAACATTGTATAGCTTTAACCGAGAACTTACACCTGTATTTTTTTGAGAACACCACTTCATTTAGTCACTGTTTTATGAGTGGCAGCGTGAACCACCATGTTCTTAAGTGAGTTTTTTTACGTTTCGAAAATTTAAAAGCAAATAGTTTGTGAGAGCTTCTCCATAAAATTGGCAAACTGTTTTACTGAAACATTGCAATAAGAGAATAGAAAAGACAATTTTAGCCGGTCCCAATGCTTTTAATGGTACCGACTTTTCAAATCAGGCAGAACATCCACTAAATTCGATTCGAGAACCGGATGCTTTTTAAAGTCAATGGTTGATATTCACAGCGAAGAAATGCGCACATTGATTCACACCTTTTAATTCTAAATAATAAATTATTTATAAAAATAATTTTGCGACAGCTTAAGAAAAATACAAATCACAGAAAAATTCATAAGAGGATTCTAATCGAAAAAACATGAAAAAAACAATACTTGATAAGTATATATATGAAAGATCAGGCTTTAGGGTGAAATAAAGTCCATTTTGGTAAAGGAAAGGACAGTAGTTGTTCAATCTTCATTTATTCCATCGTAGACAATAGTATCTTACTTTTCAATAGTTAAAATAGTCATATTATACGCGTATCCATGACCAGATTTGAAAAGGTAACGCGCGAAGCAGCGCGACGTTCTTATTCGTCTACATGTTGGAGTGAAAAAGAGCAGATAGGAATGCGCAGAACGCTTAAGTACACAGAGAAGGGAATTTTCCCGGAACGAACTCGTGACTACAAAAGAAAGTTGTAGTGCGCTTATTACGATAGAAGTAATTAAAATAAGGTGTCGTTAAAAGTGATTTAAGAATTAAAGAAGTTGAAAAATTAAAATATCACATATATGAGTGTATAAGCATAATACTTGATATCGTTTTCTACATTTCAAGTTAATATCCTTTATAATCTTTTCTGTTTTTCAGTCGACGTCCCGTGTGGAGGCGCCACAAGCGAGGTCGTCTCTTATTTCAGGAATCCTGGGTTTCCGTCGGCACACGAGGAGGAAGGCACGTGCAAAATTCGAGTGTCCAAACACTCGGATGCCATCTGCCAAATCAAATTGGAATTTTTGGTCTTTGACCTAGCTCGACCCGTGGAGGGGAATTGTTCCCAGGATATGTTGGTGGTCACGGGACAGAACGAAAACAATCTGATACCTAAAATATGCGGCCTCAACAATGGACAACACTGTGAGTGGAAGACGCATAACATAGTCTCATTTTCCTTTTTTTCTATTATATCAGCCACCAGACTAATTTTAATTGTTGCAAATCGTTTCTAAAATTCCAGCTTCAAGATGTCTGGTATAACTTAAAATTTTCTCCAGAATTTCTCCATCCCAGCAGATTTTGAAGATTATCGCGCAAACTAAGAAGAAGTGAAGACAATACGCGGAGTTAAGAAGTATATTTAACCCTTTTAGGGATACAAGCAATTTTTTTTTTTTCATAGAAGCAATGTTAATGACCGTATAAATCCATTAGGAAAAAAATTGAATTCGTGCTGCCATCTATTGTCTTTATGAGATACTAAAAACGCATTCTTTCCAAAAATAATCTTCAAAAGACTACCGTCTGGATAAGAAAAAAGCTCATAAAAAGGTGGTTCCAACGAGAAACCACCGCCCTTGAAATGGTTTTAAAACGATATATGATTTTGACCCGAAAAAATTTCCACGCATTGTTATTTTCTCTTTGAAAAATGGAATCGCGTTTCAAAGCAATTAAGTTAATCGAAAAATGTATTTAAATTTTTATTTTATCTTCTCCAAAGTGAAACTGAGCTCTGCTGATTAATATGATTATCTTCTCAGCAAGTGCTCTACTTTTTTACAAATTTCTACTAGATTAACCAGTAAACTCCTCACAACAGAGAAAATTTTAAAAAGAAATCCCAAATTGTTTATAATAGGAACAAAAGATGGCAGCACCTTATATATATCCCGATATTTATTTCTTCGAGAAATATTAATTAACGTTTCTACAGAGTATTCAAAAGAATAACTTTACTCAATATGTTTACCTTAATTTTCAAATTTTGTTCCGATACAATAATACATTAAATGTGTAAATAAATATACAAGAACACAACGAGTCCCTTTTCTCTTTATCGTATGAGAAACACTGCAATCTTTAAAAAATTCGACCTCGAGAATTTGATGAATTGCCACGTTTTCGACCTTCCAGAATTCAGGAAAAAAAAATATTTTTTGAATTATATCTGTGTGTCTGTCTTTTCGTGAGTTTAAAGGCGCAGCGATCTAGGTGGATGAAATTTGGCGCGTGGTTTTAACACCAATACGGTAGACCTGTATCAAATTTAAGACAAAATTCGTTGGCAGAAGGAGATATATTTTTCACTGTACTATGAAACTAAACAAACAGTGGCATATTTACAAAGTCTATATTAGTATGCGCCGCATTGAATGAAAATATGCTATGCATTTTGAATTATGGCATTTCTTCTTTTTTTGCGATCGAGACCAGGGGAAAAATTATACGCAATTTTCAGTCTTCGCCTTCGCAATTTTTTAGTCTTTACACCCACATTGCCTCTTAGTCCATTGGAAATAATTTTATATGCATGTTTTTGCAATAATAATTGAAATGAATATATTTTTATAATTTGAAAATCGGAGAAAAGACAATTTGTCGATCAAACTGGCATTATAGAATGCATGTTTTCTTCATATAACATTTTCCGAATTTATTCCCAAAAAAGATAAAAATCACAAAACTAAAAACTTTTAGGTACAAACTCTCAGTGGAAAATGGGAATTTTAAATATATTTAGGATACTCATATTGATACCAACGAAGAACGCTTGGTTGCATAACATACAGGCTAAAGCATTTTTAACCTCCCATTATAACTGACATCTTTCTGTAGAAGTATGTAAAAAAGTTGAGGAGAAACCACTACCGATTTTTCTATATAGAAATTTATTGATGTAGAAGTTAAGATGAGAAATAATTGTTTTTTTAAAAATGCATATCACTCATCCGATAAGTAAACTTATGGATTGCTACAGTTTAATTATTATTTTAGTTTATGTGGATGTGGAAGACTCCGGAGCAATAAGTCTGCATGTAACAATGGTTGGAGTCTACGGACGGAGGTTCAACATGAAAATAACTCAACTGCGATGTACTAGTAGAGATGCAGGTTAGTACTTAGTTAATTGTCTGCAGCCACTGAAATGAAAAATGAATACTAGTTTTTCTGTTAATTTCGTAAATGTAAAATTTAAAATAAATTTGAAGTTATTAAGCTTAGAGTTAATTTGTGTGGGTCGAACCACGACGAGTATAAAGAATAAGGTAATTTAATTTCTTCAAGTACAGTTCATCTCCCTAAAGACAGAACTTAGAAGCTTAAAGCACTGTGCACTTCTATGGCAAAGATAGTACAAAATATATACCTATCGAGCATACGGTGTACATGCAAAATATTTCCTTAATTGTCAGACTTTCTGTTACGAAATAAATGCAGCGAGATCTTGAAGACATCAAGTTTATTAGCATACGGACAAGACAACAAGGAAGGATGAAGGTTTCTTCTCCGGCGTATGCTCCAGAACGGGGTTCTTAACTTGTGCTGGGTTAACAAAAACAAATCTCGAATACCACACAAAAATCTAGAAACTGACTGAAGCAACCAAGAAGGGGATAAGACAACACTGATTACACACACAAAATTCATAAACAGAGAGCGTTACAGCAGCGCCATCTAGTGGCGATCTCAAATTGCTGCATTGATATTTAACAACATGGAATGTTTATAAAATATATATACCGCCAGATTTGAAAGCGTTAAAATGGCTCGTCAATGGTCAATACTGTTTATAAAAAATGTGTTAAGAGATCAGGATCTTATTTTTACTTATAGCTATGATTCTATGATAAGGTTTATGAAATATAGTAAAATTAATTAGATGGTTGTTTTTTATTCTTTGTACTACTTTTCGTGATTACGGAATTTAAACATTAAGTTTTAATGTTTGGGAAATTTATTTTGCAACTCTACAGTATGAACAGGTTAACTCAGGTTCATGTCTTAAAGTTAATGAACTCCAGAACTCAGGTTTCTTTCTTTTATCATCAAAAGTTATTTTATCCGAAAGGAGATTAACCGGTCAGATTATACTCAGGCAGTATACAGAACTTAATGTGGTACCACGTAAGATCCCCATTAATTCTAACATTGCTAGTCACAAACAACACTCTAAAAATGTTTAAGCCGGTCATTCACTTAAAGTAAAACCATGCCATTTGTCCAAAGCCAGGTTTCCCCCCCCCACTCATTTATAATACAGGCATACATTCACTTGTATTTAAAAGGGCGCTAACTCTGAACGAAGGTAGGGGGGAGCGATCTTCTTCCCCTCTCTACAGCTGCTTGTCAATCGCTCTTCGATTTTACCCAGTCAGCAGATTTTAATTTATGCTACCCTCGAAGCGAGGCTTCAATCTACGTAAGGCATTGTTCTTCTCGCTAGCCTCTTACGAGGGCAATCTGATTTTTCGTTCTGACTTAGGTCCAGACGGAATTCCAACCATGGCAAGCCGTTTGGCTCATTTCTATATATTGCTATCGCTTTTTCCTTCTTGCGTTCCAAAATCTACAGTTTGTCTATGACGTGAAAGGCCGGCTTTAAGCTACTAGTAACGGGCAGCGCAAGTACTTCTCAAACGGTGCAATTATACATACAAACGTATACGCTGCTACAAGAATTAAAAACCAGTAAAAAATTCTTTGTAATCCACCCCTAACCCACAGAAAAAGATTATTCACTGGATATAACAGATCAAAAACTAAACATACTAAACGCACGTGATTAACTTGCAAATTTATAATTATTTCTGACTGGAGCCTTTCGAAACTTCTTGCCTAAAATGAAAAAGTAACAATAAACACACAATTGATGAAAATCTGTTCAATTAAGTTTTTCTAAAAATTTAATCGCTTAAGCCATAAACAAGCTTCGATAATGAAAACGCGCTTTTGTCCGAGAACTCTAACTAAATAAATAATTTCAATAATCAAAAAAACAATGAGCAACGATAATATCACCAAATGCACAAATTCTTTGAATAAAATTTTAAATGAACTATTCACTCTCCTTAAATCGGCCAATATATTTATTCTATTTTCGGTAAGGTATAACTTTAAATATTACAAATTCTGACGTGGATACGTAGATTTGTTTCTCAAGGCTAATACTCCACAAATCAGTTTGATTTACGGAGTAACGGAGGGCATACGGAGTAAATCAAACTGATCACTTTTACGAATTGTAAATCAGTTTGATTAACGGAGAACCGTTGACGTGAACGAACGATAACCAAATTTCAATTTATTACAAAATCTAAAATAATAATAGCAATAATAATTATTATTCCCAGAGAACTGGAAACACTAATCTGAAGTGAACTTATTTAGGCAATCACTTACAGGTAACAAAATATGTATCGCATGATTTTGGTACAAATAACCAATAAATATTGGAAATAAGTAAATAGCGAAGGAAACATTAGTTTGATACTGATAAAATTATTTTGTGATATATTTTCTTTCAGCACCACCTCACTGCCTCCAGTATCACAGAGGAACTCGAGGTGCCATCAAAAGCTTCAACTATGACGAACCAGGGCTCTTGGGTATGGGCTACCCCAACAACATGGACTACGTCATCTGTGTCAGAAAAGAGCCCGGATTCTGCTCTATAACATACCAGCTATCTTCTGAGGGTCGAAGTGTAGCGCCTTTCGCCGTTGGTGCTTTACCAGGAGCCACCAACACAGCAACTACCCTAACAGGACCTGTGGCAGCAGAATGTCACGACGATTATGTCCTCTTCACAGGAATCAGAGTTTGCTCAGGACGCGTCTCGCCAACAGCAGCTCCAAACAGACCAACAAGAGAACCTAACGTTACTTCCACTTACATCCTGACAGGTAAAAGCGCATATCAGCTATCACCTCATATCACAAAGTGTTTTGGTACTTACGTATTAGCGCCACCGAGGCTACAGATTAGCGGTAATGCGCCAATAAAGAGCAATCTTGTTTACAAAAACCGCCAAATTGGCGTTAATACGTAAGTACAAAAACCGCCAAATTGGCGGCACTTAAAAACCGCCAAATCTGTAGCTGCGTTGGCGGCACTTAAAAACCGCCAAATCTGTAGCTGCGGTGGCGTTGGCAGCACTTAAAAACCGACAAATCTGTAGCTGCGGTGGCGTTGGCGGCACTTAAAAACCGCCAAATTGGCGTTAATACGTAAGTACAAAAACCGCCAAATTGGCGTTAATACGTAAGTACAAATCCGCCAAATTGGCGTTAATACGTAAGTATAAAAACCGCCAAATTGGCGCCACTTAAAAACCGCCAAATTGGCGTTAATACGCAAGTACAAAAACCGCCAAATTTGGCGGCACTTAAAAACCGCCAAATCTGTAGCGTTAATACGTAAGTACCAGTGTTTTTAATATAATCTTACTATATGGCACATTATAAACATCAAAATCTATCATTTATCAGTTGATAATGGATTAATTCATGCTCACGTGATACACACTAAATACATCGGGCAAATTTAATTTTGGAATCCATTCCGCATCTTTCAATGGATTCAATTTCCTCGCATCAGACAATCTGCAATTAGATTCTAAGTGGCATGTTTAGTTTCGTCTGTCATGTTACTGAGATGTCACATAAACTAACTTAATAGAACGACCGCTTCGACGATTAAATGATGTAATAAGTGTTTCTATCACAATAGTCAGATACTTTAGATTAGCTGGAATAGAGAATATTGATATCTAAAAGTAAATTTTGTAGAAGTATATTAGGTTCTATTAAATATATATAAGATAACGAAGTTAAAGACTACGTACAGTAAAACGGGGTTACTTTGCACTCGTGGAGGTAACTTTGCACCAGTGTAAAATTTGTGTGAAAAGTGAAGTAGAGATCAACTGATTAGGGGTACGGGATCGAGATTTTTTTTTAGTACCTTGGGAACACTGACTAGTGTATTTCATTCCTTAAACGTATATAATAATCATTCAGGAGGTTCCAGAAGGGAAAGACAATGAGTCAATTTTTCAGCGAAAATTCTAATGCTTAAAAATCTGCCTCTGGTGACTGAAGTTTGACATTTCTGAAGGCAAGTGCAATTAAATGTGAAAGATAATAAGCCTAGCTTTCATTTTGTTGCTTTGAATGCCAATTATATTTGTTAGTTAAGTTGTAATTAATTTTTTTCCGACATGGGTATCTTTGCACCGAAAAGGAAGGATTCTTTGCACCGTTGGATATTTGTGATAAACAGTAACCCCAGTTGATTCTTAATTTATTTTTGTATTAAATGATAATAAGAACAATGTTTGCTTAAGCTTGAGATACACCCAGGGTGTATAAAAGGAAGTTAGGGATTAGTAAGTATATGGAGTTCTCTCCAGAGACCTTAGGATCTCGATTTAACAAGTTTAGGGTATTTTTCAAGAGGCAGAAACTATTTTTGGTACTCCAAGTGAACAATTTGTTACAAAAGAAAGATAATTCATATAGCTAAACATGGAAATCTCCTGGGTTTCTCCAATGAGAAGGAAAGGGCCGTTACAACGTGTAGTCCAATTCAGCGACTTCGGTTTTCCTGTCAGTAGTATAGATCTTAAAATGATAATAAACGTTTATCTTACTAAGAAGGTGAGGTTATAGATAGATATATTAATCACACACCCGGCGATAACTGGATAAAAGGAATTTTAAAATGCCATTCTGATTTGATCGAATGCAGTGACGTAAAATTGTTAATTATAATCAGGCATTTATGATATTTACTTTTCTTGTATATTTCCACCCAGGCTTTCAATAAATATATCAAGAATTGCATCCAGAGAATTTGTTTTTGTAATATACTGAAAAAATTAACCAGTGCAAAGTATCCCAACCAGGGTTCCCACTCTTATTGAAGAAAACAATTCAAGGACTTTCAAGGATTTTTTAAGAAAATTCAAGAAACATAAAATAACATATTGTAGAAATTGTACACAACTGAATTTTTCACTTGAAAAATTGTAAAACTTGTCAATACACTTAATATTTCAATTGTTCTGATTTTACAGGAATCAAACTACAAATTAAAATAATATAAAAAAATAATAATAAACATAAGTTACTAAAAAATTTCAAAAAAACGACCATGATTTTTTTAATATTTGATGTCAATAGGACAAGAGACAGTGTAGAAGCAATAATGAATGACAATAGAATCTTAACTGAAAACTTGAAATATATTGAGATAAAATCAAAAATCGTATCTAATTTATCTTGAATATCCAAAAGTCAATCTCAATTGAATACTCAAGTAATTCACAATTAATAACTATTTTATGCTTTTTGGAGCAGATCTTTTTCTTGAGGAGAAAATGGGGTGGAGATTATCGGCGGTCGCTTAAAAATTCAAGGACCTCATCCTTTTTTCAATGACTTTCAGGGATCTAATTTCATCAAAAATTTTTCAAGGATTCTCAAGGACTTTCAAGGACCGTGGGAACCCTGCCCACCTATGAGATAACTTTGCACCAAAATTTTGAAAAATCATAATTATTAAATCATTGTATGATCCAAATTTTGCTGCAAAACGTTTCTCTAATAATCCCTCAATGAGGAAAAAATTAGAAAAGCCCTTCTTTTAGGTTAGATTAACATCCCATTTTGAAGCAACACGAAGGCTATTTAGAGACGGACCTCACAATTTTGAACCGCAGTCAGATGACAAGGACAACACTATGAGCTGGCACCACCTCTCCAAACTTCCGTGCCACACCAACGGGAGGACATTTGGCTACTACGTATGATTTAGTGTACGACAAGCCCAATACACCGCGGATCTTCAGTGGAATCAGGTTTCGAACCTGCGACCCTCCGGTCCCGAGGTCAAGACCTTACCACTAGGCCATCGCGGCCTTAACCCTTTTTTTAGAAAAATACATGCAACTATCTCGAAATTCTGTCAGAAGCCATGAAAATCGGTGCAAAGTAACCCAAGTTAAACTAGCATAAGTGTTCTTCCCTCGATTTTCTTGCATATTTCCATCATACGGCACTTTTTATTTAGTTTTGTTGTATGGTGAAGAGAATCGAGTAAGCAGCTTGAATCTCTTCTTTCTATTTTCCAATTGGTTTTAAAAATTAGACACACTTACCAATTTTGATGTGAAGATCATCTAACTAGGTAGTTACATTTTTTAATTACCACGTCCACGTTCACATGAACAGACAGGCCGAAAAATACTCAATACCGAAAAAACTCGTGCAAAATTTGATACAGATCTACAACTGATACAAATTTACCAAATTTCATCCACCTAGCTCATTGCATTGAGCTATTTTGTTCACATGCATATAGATGGACAAACTTCCAGTTGATGGATTTCGTCTAAAATCTATCATTTTGATAACTATGCAACAAATTTCTTTCGTGTAGCTTATTTCATTTTTGAGTCTTCATCAGACAGCCAGACATTGAATTTTTTTTCAGACTTGGGACGGTTTTAAATTGGGATGAAGAGATTCATCTAAATTTTGAGGATGAATTTTTTGATAATTACAATACTTTCTCTTTTGTATGTTTATATGAGTGAGGAAAAAAAGATGAATCTCATGAATGGAAAAAAAGATGAATGAAGACATGGATTCATGCCTTCAATAGGTAGAGTGCCACCTGGGCCTATAACAACCTTGCAATAGGCAGGACTCAAAAGCAAAAGGTAGAGCAGTATAACTTATGAGGGCCTTTACATACATATGTAGGGATAGATTTGTTTCCAAAATCAGAACAGCACAAGAGATTAAATAATCATATTTGGCTTAAAACTAATCCATCCATATGCATTAGGATTATTTTAACCCTCCGAGCGGCGCAAACGTCTTTTCCCGTTTCTCATGTTGAGTTCAAAAGCGGATTGCTCATATTTATATTTTCTTAAACAGTTATGGATAAAGTATTCTTAAGATTTCAGAGATATAACTAAATACAAAAAAGATCAATTCATTTACTTTAAAAGCTAAGTTTTTTAACCTGGCAGTTAAAAGTTCAAAATAATTGGGCGCTCAGAGGGTTAAAGATGATTTAATTGGGCATAATGTTACATACAATTTGTAGGTCTCTAGCTGCTATCAACTTGATTTGTCTTTGATTACAGTTGAAAATCTTATCAGATAAGAGATGGAGACAAGTTCCTTTTTCACAGTGTTCTATAATCAACTTATTTTCATAACATAGTACTTAGAAGCCAGCTAATTGATATGTAATTCATGCATTCCATAATGTACTGAAAGGCATAACCAACTTACTTATTTTTTAACATTCACTAATTATTGCAGCTTATTGAGATATTGAATTTTTTTTATCTCAATTATATATGACAGATTCATAAATTTTCTTTGTTTATGTATTCTGCAATTTCACGATTTAGTATTCTAGATGATGAATGCATAACTTAAGAAAAGAACCAAAAACGATTAAAAATATTTCATGCTGATTAGATTTTACAACTTTATATTAATGCATTTTTTATTTCATTTGAATACTGAAGAGAAAATTGTTCTGACGGAACAATCTGATGAGAATGAAAATAAATGCAGCTATAGCTTCCAAACATAAAATTCTTGATTATTAAGAAACATTATTCACAAGGTACTCAGAATTATTCTTGAATTATAGGAAAGAGCTATCAGGATAAATTTGCATCTATTATCAGTATGAAAGAAACTGCAGTATCAAAATATCAGAACAGAAAATTTTTCATTCAATAATATCAAAATCATTTATGTATGTAAAATCTGGGTAATTATAAGAAAATTATTTTATTAAGTGGACAAATCATTTCCATTAAAAAAAATAAGTTTTATAAAAGCCATATGTTTAAACATTTTTTTTACGGGCAATACAAATACTGTACCAGAAGAATTTCTACCTGTGTTTACAGGTTGGTACAACTGTTGTATCAATAAAAATTATGTACCTCCCCACTCCTATTGCACTACTGTATCTCTGCTCTAATGACTTATTTATCTTACTCTGCATGCTCTACTCAATCATTCATGCATAATTCAATCATTGATGTATAATTTAGTTTAATTGCTAATGCTGGAAAACAAGAATAGTGGCTCAAAGTGTGATCAAAGAAAAGAACAGATTTTATTCTCTAATTATTTGAAAAGAAGGGAAAGCACCTTCCTTTCCTTCGTAAAAATTCTCATTGTAAGGAATTTTTGAATTTCCATATATCCCGTAATTTAAAGGTTAAAAAACTTCATATTGATAAATCTGTAACTCTCAAAAGCTTTCATCTTCCTCTTCCTTTCCCACCACATCGAAGATAGCAAAGTTCTACCGTAAAAAAATCCAAATTTTTAGTCGAAGATTATTGATGCCAATGAAAGCTGCTGATAAAAGATTAACTTTTTTTCTTCCAGATGCTACACCAGGACCATTTTTAGTGAGATTTGTTTCCAATGGATTGAGAAATGCAAGAGGATTTCACTTCACCTATCGTCAAAATCCATGCAAATAGTGAGAGACTATAAACCAATAAAAATAACTTAAAGGGATGCAGTATCAAGGGTGGGGAAAATCATCCCTTTACAGTTGTGGTGTCTCAAAATCTAAAGAGAGACACCAGGTTGAAAACAATGGTGCTTATCATATGTACAAATTTATATCACTTCCCATCACCATTTTACACATTAAAGATGTTAATTGAAGATTTAAATATAGCAACTGTATACAAAAAACTTAATAAAAAGTCAGAATATTATTCATAGAAATAAGAACCAATGATTTAAATTATTTAGGCTTGTTAAACAAGTAATGTCTACGAAGGTTTATAATTGCTGATTATATAATCAAAACGTCTTAGAGCTATTTACTAAAATCCCCTGCAATTTATGCATAAATTTCAGTTAATTATAAAAGAAGGTAGAAAAAAATAAAAGCTCAGTATCAAAAATATTTTCTGGGCAACTTCAACACGAATTTATCTACAGAAAACACAATTGGGGAAAAAAAAAAAAAAAAAAAAAGCCCAACAAATTATAAAAAAAAAATTTTCAAATAAAATTTTTTTGAAAAAAAAAAAAAAATTTTAAAAAAACAAAAAAAAAATTTGTAAAAAAAAAAAAAAAAAAAAAGGCCAACTCAGTATTCCTAAAAATATTTCCAATTCAATCTTATTGACTAAAGAACTATCATTTGAACAACCGCATAAATAACAGAACTTATTTCATAAAAAAAGGTCGAAAAGTCCCCTAAACATTTCAGAGGTATTAATTTCAGTTTCTCAATACATACATAACAAGAGAAAAGACATGTCCAATAAAGACATTTTTCCTAAATGTTATAATATATTACAATAAAATTATCTGATTTGCCTCTATAGCTCTCAAAAATAAAGCAACTAAATCGCATCTCTAGAAATATATTAGACAATATTTTTACAATAAATGGTTCAACATCTACATTCTTCAAACATATCAGTGACATATTTCATATTCCATCACTGGGAAAAGGTAATGGATGAGGTACTAGGTCAGAAAAGCAAGTAATGTGGCATTATTATTCTTTGTCTGGGATTGTTATAAAAGAATATAGAAGAGCTTAGCACTGAGAGTATTAGTTAAATAGTAACAAAAGTACTATATTGCATGTTTTTTTCCAAACAAAATACTTGTATAAAAATCTGTGATCAAATGTTTCTTCTGTTAATGTAAAATGAACAAAATAAAGAAATTTTAATGGTGTGATTCTGATGTAGATAAAATAGTAATACAAAAACAATGAGATTGAATACAATCAACATAAAACATATTGGCTCTAAATAGAAAGTTAATTATAATAGAGTTCAAATGCCGTTTTTAAAGCTCTAGTTTAAAATAAGTATGTTTATACACAAATTTTTTTTAAAAAAAATCTGCATAAAACTATACAGTTAAAAGAAATCACCATGAAAATTTCAACTAATTATCAGATGAAAATGCTCAGCTTCTAAAGACAGTTTAAGGGTATATTTTAATGCATTTGAAATCATGATATAAAATTATCAGCAATTTAATAAAATATTAAATTTAAAAAGTTAACTTGATATTTTTATTACAGAATCAATAAGATAGTTTTTACATTGATTTCATTCTATTTTAAGTCAATGTTTCAAACAGTGTCTTAAAAATAAATCTTTTGTACACAATGTAATGTAAATAATTTTATTTACACTTGCTTATAACAACTGATTCAGCAACAAATGATTCAAATCAATAACACGCAAAATGCAACACTCATATAACAAATCAATCATTTCTTTTTGTTTGGTAAATTGTCCAAGCCCTGTAGATATTTTCGGGGTATTTTATAAATTTCTGTAAAAAAATAAAATAAAATAAAATTAATAATCCATCTTAACTAAAAATTTTTGTACAAAAAAAATCAAATACTAGTATTTATATTATCAAGAAAATATAAACAATTCTATTAATTTAATAGAAGACGAGGAAATATAATATGTGCTTGTATATCCACAACAAAATGGTAAGATATAATATAATTCAAAAGTTTTATTTATTTTTAAGAAACTAATGCATAATAATCAAATCTAAACAAATACACATACACAAATTAAAATTAATTCAATATGTTCATTGAGAATAAATACTAACAGATGGTGTAAAATATCAATAACTTGAAATCATATTAAGGAATGACTTTTAAATGCATTTTAATAATATTCTAAGTGTTTGACATCACATAAAAATGCATGAAAGAACTAAGTATAAGCTCTGAATCACTTAAAATATGTTTAAGTAAAACCAGAGCTTTAATTTCAATATTCCTACACTGCTTCAATGTTAATCTTTTACTTGATTCTAAATAAGTGATAGTATATTTTTTAAGTAATTATGAGACCAACATCTTTCATGACAACAATCAAAACAGCTAAAACTGAATAAAAATTCAAATGAAGACTAAATGCATTTAAATTCTAATTATGCACAGAAATAACACTTAAAATTAGGCTTGCAACCAAAGTATAAAGAAAACAGGGATATTCACCAAGTAAATGAAATGCTTGGGTACTGTTCTTAGCTGCTGTTGTTTAAAACCCAGCATTATGCTTAAACTATTATTTAAAGTGAAATCTTAATAAGATGAAAGATTGCTAAAGGAAAGATTGTTTCTCCTAAAACAAAACTTTGAACATCTAAATTTCAATTAATGCAGTGAGGTTACAACAAGTTAATTTTCACCAGCACTCAAGAACCTTTCTGTGAATCAAGTTTTGAACTTTTGCATATTAAGTGACTAGCAGTGCGCGAACGGCATTGCCCGTGGAATCAGGACTTCAACAAAATGAAAAAAAAAAAAAAACACAATGACACAAGAAAGTTTTGAAAACAAAATCAAAACAAGATACGTATTATTGATTTTCCTGCTTATTTTCTTCGCGATAAACAATATTAAAAAATTGCAATGTGAAAATTATTATTCTGCAAGCAAAGTATGCGAGATGAATAAATACGTTAAGATACTGCCGAAAATAATAATCAAAGTTATTCAGTTGAAGGTCATGACGAATTCTGCGCGTTTGCCAATCAAAATTGCCAGAAACGTTTCGAAGAAGTGCCGTGTGAGGAACTCGATCGAGAAAAATAACTCTCAGCGGCCCAGAAAAAAATTAATTTAAACAAAACCGAAAAAGATATTTTAACCGTTCTTGTTTTAAATCTGACAGAACCGTTCTAGTTATCAGCTGAAAAAAATTGAAAATAATAGTGTTATTAGAAAGTAGGATGCAACAAATTTAAAAACAAAACTAACATTTAGATGCCAAAACTGACATTTTATAAAAATTTCTCAAAATTCAGTAAATTACATTAGAAGCTCAAAACTAACTTCATTAGAATGGAAATCGTGTGTTCTTTCCGATGGTGTATCTGTTTTTATCGTACAGTTATCTGAAATCATGCTATTGAGAAATTAGTTCAAAAAATCACCCAAAACAACACAAAACATTAAATAAAAAATATTCAACATTAAATTTTAAAATTTGGACTTCAAGGTGCATTCAGTCACCATTACAACTACCTGTGTGCCAAATTTCATGGCTGTAAGTGCGATAGATTCGTCTGGACATCGCAGACACACACACACACAAACATTGCCTTTCAACTCAGTGGGCAAGAATTTGAAGTTTCAACCTTTTTATGTCATTAGAGGAAAATTTAGATTCACATAAATGGCAGATATTTTGTGTACATATTATCATGTGCAAGACAAGAGCAAGAATTTATACAATCAATGATGCAATTTAATAGCGTTTGTGGCATTGAACAAAAATCAACATTCTACGAGTCATTCTTTTGATGGTAACAATTTGCATTATTTTATTTCGATCTTTGGTAACATTGCCATATCTTTTCAGTGATTTTGACTGACCTTGTTACTTATTATTTCTACATGGTTATATCCTATAAGATTGGTGAAAATAGCTTCTTACATATATTTCAAACATCCAAGACAGAACAGAAATATTTTTAATTTCTTTTAAATTTTATGTTGCTTGATATTTGGCTGTTGGAGAAAACTTTTCTAGACAGCTTAAATTTTACATCAAATTTAAAAGAACTATTCAAAAGAACAGCATCAATCTAAATATCCTTGCATATAAAATTCTTTATAAATGGTCACCTATGTAGTTCAACATGCATTAAGTTTCTAGTAGTAACTCCAGCATCCTAGTTTATCACAGTGATTTTACCTGATTCACAAACAATTTTTTAAACCAAGCAAGATTAATACTTCACTTCAAGTATAACACTCGGTGAAGAGATATTTTCAAAATTCCAACAACCTACTTGAAGGAATTAATAAGTATTTATTGATTTTTTTTCTTCTTTTGATAAGATAAAAAATGACTCGAAAACAGGAAATTTGATTCTCACATTTTTTTAATGATAACTGATGTTTATATAAAAAAAAATTCATAACTTTGTATCTTTTTGGAATAATATTTTTCTTTTGTAATTGTTCTGCAACGATTCAAACTCATTTCAAGGAATATAATTTCTTTGAATTCGAATTGGAACAAAAACTGAATTCATATTTTATGTACAATGCATAACTAACAAAAATCAATGGAACAAAATAATGTTATGGATTTGGTAATATTTTTAGAGCATTTACTACACAGTAGAATATTGAATGATTGATTAAAATTTTGTCAATTCAGACATTTAAACATATTTCCATTTGAATGTGAAGAAAACATGACGAATAAAAATTTACTTTTTTTCATTGAAAATAATTGGACTAATAATTTACATATTAAGAAAATAATAAACTTAAATTTTTTTAAGTGAAAATATCATTTTAGATATTAATTATAAAAGGAGGAGGTTCTTATGGCCTGTAAATGCTTGGGGGGGGGGGGGGGAGGGATTTCAGGAGAGAGAAAGGTTACCTCAAAGACATTTAGATGGTGTCCTAACCCAGTTAACAAAAGAGAGAGAGGAAAAAAAAACTCCTAAAATGATATAAAATTGGCAAAAGTAGTCACAAAAATAAACATTTACAAATGGATATCACTCTTGGATAACCTCTTACTTTTTGAGTAAATAAAATTTTGAAAACAGATAGCTATTAATCTGTTTTTCACAAAGACAAATTTTTTTTAAAAAAAAATCAAAAATAGAAGCTTAAAAAAATTGCATTTTAAGAAACGATAAAAATCTTGCATACCTAAAAATAATTTTTGTAAATATTGCACTTGATTTCCTTGAATGAGAACAAGTGTTCCTTTTCCACTCTGAGTTGGAGTAATAGAAGTGCTGGCAGCAACTGCAACTTGAACATGCTGTGCAAGTTTTTCAGGATTAACACCATATGTCTCTAAATTGGTAATCAAAGTTACCTACAACAAAAATAACATTTCCAGATTTATTCCAAAATTGAAGCCGAGATAAATATTTTTATTGCACGTTATATGTTTAGAAACAACTAAAATAACCCACTTTTTAAATGCTCAAGCAGAAATTAACATTTAGGATGTAAGGAGTGAAAATATGTCGAAAATACAGGGTATGATTTACAACATAATTAAAATACAGCTTTCTGAATGTTAAAATGATCTTCTTTCCCCTTTAAATCAAACATGCTTAATTTTCTTGCATATAATTTCATTAGTAGTCTTATTATTCCCCACAGAACGAATAGAATGAAAAAGCATCATAACGATTTTTTAAAAAAATTGTTGCCCAGAAACTCAAACATAAAAACACTTAATTAATCTTGTATACATATTTCAACTGTGAAATTGTTTGTAAATGTAACTTGCCAAGTTTATGATTCAGTCACTTGCCTAGGCAAAGTGTGAAATATCTTTTGTTTAAACAATTTACATACTTTGCCTAGACAGTACACAGAATATTTAGAAATAAAAATGCTTCTAGTAAACCAAGGAAATGGGAATTTATAGCTTGCTTGCATTCATAAATATAAGGAAAACAAAGAAAAGTAATTTCTCTACAGAAAGTACCTTTAGTTGCCAGAAGATAAATTCTAATGGTTTACTGATTTACATTTAAGAGACATTTATACACCACACAAGTACGTCTTTCAAACCTCATATATTTCTCAGGAATGTAAAAGACTAAAATAAAATTGATATTTCATACTGTGCACTAGTATTTCATTGAATAACTGAATTATATGCATTACCAGAGGTTTTAAAAGGTCACCATCCAAAAGACACTGCAAAATACATTTAGAATGTAATACCATCATAACAATTTAAATCATTGAAAAATGATTTAAATTATTTTGCATTCATTTATGTAATATTTACGTAATTTTCTTATGTATGTGATTTTGTCCTTAGAAGAAATTTAATTTTTTTTAATTCTGAAAAAAAAAAAAAATCTTCAAACTAAAGTTAAACAAATATTTAATATTTAGTGATAAAACTCTGTAGCAGCCAGCTTAGATCATTTAGAGCTTCAGAAGCTGCAGATATTTCTAAACATATATTAAAAAAGAAAGGTACAAACAAACAAAAAACTTTAAATTATAATATACGATAGTCAAGTATTTTAAATTGAAGATAATGTAATTAGCATAATGGAAAAATTCTCTAGAACTGAATTATTTCACAAATTCAAAAACTTCTTTTAACTATCACACCTAGCTAAATTAATATATTAAAACATCTGGCGAAGAAAATATTCAGAACCTAGTTGTCCAAATAAATGTAATTATTTAGTATTTATGTCATCACTTAAACACAAGCATACCTTCTTATTTCCAGTTCTAGTGTCAATGGTCACATTAATTGGTTCTAGTTTTCCTTTCTTCACTATAGGGTCTTTATTTTCAAATTCTATTTGGTAGGCGTGAGGCATTTTAGAAACTATTCTGCAAAAAATACAAAAGACAGAATTTTACTTACTGTTAAAAAAATTTAAAACAGTAATAGATTAATGTATAAGAAATTTCAATAATTTTTTTTAAAGTTAATGTAAAGTGAAATTAAAAAAAAATGATATATTTGAAAAGGATTTTACTAAAAAGTGTTATGATATTAACACCATAACTTTTACATAAAAAAAAAATCTATAAAAGCCATCTTAGCAGATGAAAATCCAGTAAGAATTTTAAATTGAAAAGACAAAAACACTATGTTACAATGATTGTTCATTAAAAGTCATTCAAAACTTAATCCAGACTTTCATAAAAATATTATATATTCCTGGCTGTAGTTGGATTTAATCATATTTGAGCGAAATGTTTGTGTACATTTCTAGCATAATGTAAAAATTGAAATTGCATTTGCTGTTATATATATAAAAAGGTCTCATCATAACCTCCGCCGGCCGGGGAGGGACTATTTGGTTTAACAAAGTAACCTGCTTTATAGATTGAAAATGTGAGAGGTTGTCATTTTATATTTCTATTTTTTTTAAAAATATTTACTGCACATTAATTTAAGACGTTCAAGAGTCTGTGTGTGGGACCAAAATGCTATATTGATATTTTCATAGCTTTCAGAAAACCAACCAAATAAAAAATCTTATACAGTACAATTAAAATTACACCCTATTTCATTAACCAATCAAGACATAACATGAAAACAAAATATTCTGATCCACTGTTGAAGAGAGAGAGAAAAAAAAAAGCTGCTTTGGAAAAACTCTCTTAGATATTAAATGCAGGGTTCATATTGTATATATGATAGTAAAATTCAGGAGTTTCTAAGGATTTTTTCAGGAGTACAGTAAATTCAGGAGATAACATGAAAAAAAAAAAATCAATTGTAGGGGAGAAGGGGATTTTGTGGACAATTTTTATAAAATTGGCAAAAAATTATACTAAATATCAATTCTCCCATCTTTCCCGATTGCGGTGACTCGGAACATGCGCGGTAGACTCTTTCGGCGCTAAGTAAGGTTAGAAGTAAGAATTTCGGATTCCAGCGACTTTCTATCAAGAAGGAAACGTCATATTTTTATGTTTTATCATAATTTTATTTTTTGCTCTTCGATTGTAATTTTTCAGGAGACAAAAAGAAATATCAGGATAAAAAACACAATTTTCAGGAGTTTTCAGGGCCCTTAGAAAAAAAAAGCAAAATTCAGGAGTTTTTCAGGAATTTCAGGAGGAGTACGAACCCTGTAAATGCATATCTTCCATTCAACAGAAGCAAAGTCATTTCTTTTATTACAGGCTTTTAAAAAAATTATATATTATACTTACTTTACACAGCATAGCTCAGTACTTTTTATATTTCTTAAAAATTCATAATTGGACAAACTAAGGGATTCTAAATGAGTTTAACTAGTGAGGGTCAACCGAAATTGATAGTACGAGTAAAGGTAAGCAATATAACACCCAGTATGCCTAATTAAACAAACCTGAAAATAAAGCAACACTGACAAAAAAATTTCATCTTTTGCTAATATGAATAACTGCTACGAAGACAAAAATATATCAAACTTATGAATGAAACATTAACACTACTGTAAACTCCCGAGCTCAGAATCCAAGGGGTTCCCTGTCAGTTGACGTGGAAGGAAGTGCATACCGTGCTCCCGTAGGCAGACATAAATGACCTCACATCTGTCCTTGCTTCCGTTAAGTCGTCCTGACTCACGTGCGATATGTCCTAAAAGCACAGATACTTTCTTGGATGAGTGTTGTTGAACGCAAACTGGCCATATGGGAAATTGATTGGATTTTATGAATGAAACAGGAAAAAAACATTGTTTTTACACCACATAACTTACTTCAATGCAATGAGCCAATGTATATATGTTCTGCCAAGACTTAGAAAGAAATTATGATCATTAGAAAAGTGTGGGATATCATTATTAAATAAACCAAAATAGTAAATAATTACTAATTCAATTTTTAGAAAAAGATATTGATTACATTTAATGTAAAATGAACAGCTCCAATTTTTCCCACAAATGTAATGTATGATGATGATAAACAAAAAAAAAAAGGAGGGTGATGGGAAGGAACGGCCCAATTATGAAATGCTTTACTTTATTAAAAAAAGCCTGAGTAGCAATTTGATACATTTTCAAATACAAAGCTGTTGATAAATGAGCAGAAAATAATACATGAAGACCCCAAGCCATCTCCTCATTCTTCTTATGGTCAAATTGACAGGCAAATTTTGCTAATGTTTTTAAAAAATTAATTTATACCCTTAGTGGAAAAAGAGCTAAGATCCAATCCAATTGATTTTGAAGTTTTGTAACCTTTTACTTCAAACACAAAAAAAAATCATTCAATACAGATAATAAGTGAAAATGTCAATCTTAGTACAATGTATGTCTGCAACTTTCAGTACTGATTTTTTTTTTATAATCAAAGTTGTCTATTTTATAGCTCAGTCTAATGATAAAAGAAAACTAAAAACATTTAATCAGCTTTCAACCAAAGCAGGTAAACACAGATTAGGATTACTCTTCAAGATATAAGAATATGTTTTTTTTAAAAAATGCATAACTTCTTTCTTCCCTCCACCCCCAACTTATTTCATTTTTTCACTGAAGCATAAACAATAAGGCTAAATGTAAATTTTGTTTAATAACAGAAGAATTTATTAAAGGACTATTAAAAACTGAAATAACTTCCAATAAAGCAATACTCACGCTTCTTGCAACTGTTCCCAAGTCATCGTACTTATACTTTGGCCTCTCTGAGCAATGCAATCTGATAAAATAGGGTCAAGAATAACTTCCCTATGAGAAAGATAAATAGTATATATAAATAAAAGTGGCATACATATATAGTTTGTATAATGCTATGAAAATCCAAACTGCTGAATCGATTTTTTTCATATTTTGTTAATAAATACTAAGAAGCATAAGGAAGGTTTTAATAAGGGTTTCGTGACAATTGAATCAGTAGTTAATTTTCTTAAAAACTATATAAAAGTGAAACTCATAAACCAAAGCTTTTGCTCCTTTCTTACCTATTTAAATAAAGTAGAGTAAGGTTTGTATGCAACAGAAATAAAACAAATAGATTTTTTTCACATCTAGCTCACAAATGCCAAGAAGCACAAGGAAGGCTTTATGACAGTTAAATAGTTAATTTTAATTTATGACAAACTATATTTTCATATATGAAAAAGATTATTTTACCTTAAGTGTTGCCATCCCTATTGAATGAGAATAGATAAGTAAATATAGTTATAAGTTAATATGGCAGATGGTTTAATTATTTGTCTCCAAGTTGCCATGACCAATGTTCAATTAAATTAAATACTTTCGAAACCGTGAAGACAACTTCTTTAAAATGCCACAAATAATTTTCAATATTATTCAACTTTAAAAAAAATTATTCCGTGTTTCTTTAATTTTTGAATTTTGAAGCATTTATCCTTCATTTATAGACAACCATAAAACAAATGAGCGATTTTTTTCTCAAATATTTTGATGAAAACTTCAACATTCAGCTTAACAACATTAAACAAAAATTGAATTCAAACATCCTTCATCTTTGAATAACCATGGAAAAAATATGAATAATTTGTCTTTAAATAAAATGTCAAAATATTCAAAATTATTATTTTACTAAATATTTTGATAAAAACTTCAGACACATAAAATTTTTGTCAATAAATTTAAAGAATTGTTGAAAGTGATTTGCAGTTTAATATTTTTAGTTCACAAAAGACATATCTTGTTAAAATATTATGGCACATATTTCACTAACTGAAGAAGTTTTAATTGTTCTAGTGCTAGCTTGAACTGAACAATAGCTATCCCCCCCTTTAATGAAATTATTTTGATGATCACAATCAATTCATTTGTTCAGAAAAATTACACTTCACAACTAGTTAAATACATTTTGGTTATTCTATCAAACAATTTATGAACATTTTGTTCTCAACATCTCATACTTATTTACATAATTTTATATAATAATAATCATACAGATAATAATAACCATATTTTTATTTCCATTTACAAATGAAAATGGATTTGAAAGATTTGTTTTAAAAAAGAATTAATACCAGCTTTTCATAAAACTAATATGAAGAAAAAATAAAGGGACTTGTAAATCTTCGTTTACACTTAATAAAGTCTCAATGTTTTAAAACTTAAAATATTTGTTTATTTATTAAAGAAACTATGATGAATTTTTGAAAATGAACAAGATACGATCATCAGCAACATATTGTCACTCAGAGTGGAGAAAGTCTTATGTCCTATGTTAATTATATAGGACATAAAACCTTTTGCAGTTTGAGTGACAGAATGATCAGGAATCCTACTTTCAAATGAACAAGTGGCAAGAAGAAAAAAGCTTCTATATGACAGTGAAAATTTTGAAAGACATACTATGAAATAAAAAAAATAATAATAAACTTCTAGAAAATCATTTAATAGCACAAAGGAATCAACAATGCAAGCACTTTCATGATAAAAAAAAAAGTTGTGAATGAAGGTTTTTCTTAATTGCAGCATCATTATCATGAAATATGCATATTTCACAATATTATATTTTCATAAATATAAAGACTTATATGGGTAGCCCAAAATAAGCAATTTCTTAGCAAGTTAATCCTTTGAGGACGACTGTTAAGTGGGCTTTTTGCTTCTTGTAATGTTACGCTTGCAGCCGTCCTCAAAGGTTTAAGGCATGAAAATGAAAATTTGAATTTAAAAGTAAGATTTTTTAAAAATGAAAGCTTTATTTCTGGTTACTTAAAAAATGAGTTACCTAGGATTGTTCTCATTTTGAAGGGAATTTTCTTTTGCATAACGCTTCAATACTTCTCTGACTGTTGTTACTGGTATGGTATCTCCTTTCCTATTCATATAAAAAATTCAAAGTAAAACCTAATAAAAATTAATTACTTTAATACACAAGCTTTAAAATTTCATTATCAGAATATTGTACTAAATCATATAAAAAGCATCTTACATATAATAGATCTTTGATTAATTTTAGCCATTAAAAAGCAATTCTTTTATCACTTTAAATGGGTCATTCTCCACTGTAAACCCTCTGAACTAAACACACATATACACATATATAACTTGTATATGTTTTTTATCTATGCAATATTAAAGTATATGTTAAACCTTAGAAAATGAGATAAAATATTTGTTTTAACTAAATTTTTTAATATGAAATCAATTCTTGAAAGTCTGTTTTAAGTTTTCTCATTACAGTAAAAGCTTAACTAACCGGAATGCTCGGGAAACTCCGATTTCCGGATACCTGAAAAGTCCGGATAGCTGAGTGTGACGGGAAAAATGGGGAGGGGGGATATATTGTAGCCTTTTTTTTTTTAATTTTTTCGGTCAAATAATTTGTTCTTGTCATTTTGAAATGTGCATTAAATATAATTTTTAAGAATACTTCTGTATCTTCCGTAACATTGTATTTACAAAACATATTATGAAGATTTTAATTTAACATTGATCATTTAAAAAAATATATATGATCTGTAGCTGAATTTTTACTGTAAATATATAGACTGTAAAAATATAAACATATAAAAATAGCCGACAAAACTGAAAAATATTCTACTCAGAAAGCATCATAAAATTCTTTTAAGTGATCATAAACAAATCCCAGATTAAATATCAAAACTAATTATCTTTTAGAAGATTGCAAGGGTTATTGCGCAACACGTGCGCCTCCAGTTCTCCTGCACTTGATATTACGTAATCGGAATCAACATCTGCCGGTATTTGGAGGGTAAAAAGATAAAGGAAAAGAAAGAGACTTACTAATCTGGAGTACAATTGGGGCAGATGATTTTTTTGACATGACAGCATTTCGTACCAAGCATTTTGCCATCAATTCCATCCATCACACCTTTTCCGTGGGCCGTTGCAAAATATTTCTAGTGGAAAGTTTTTTTTTAATTTAATGCTAAGGTCTTATAGCACCTAGGTCATGTATTCATTTTCAAACTCGGATGAAGAGCCATCTGTCCATATTATGTCTTCAAAAAAAAAAAAAATTCCCTTGTATTTGGCTGAATTTCTTCATAAATTTTTTCAATGAAAGCTCTCACACTATTTTTTTCCTTCTCGGAAGGGTCAGAACATATTAAGTAAGTATTGCATTTTCCATGTACAAATACTGCAGCTGTAAATAGGGTTATGCTTTTTCGTGCCAAAAGTACACTCTGGACTTCATCCTCGTTTGAGCAACTATAGTTCATGGCAAAATCCAACTGTAAGACTCATGATTCAGGAGAATTTTTATCAATTTGGAATTCTTGAAATTGTATTCTTTTGGTGTTTATATGAGAACTTATTACTGAAAAGTAGACACACATATGATCCAAAACTTCCCTAATGCATGTCTCTTTCACTATAACGTTCAATTATCCTTCATCTTTATTGCTTTATGACATTTGATATTCAAATCACCAAATTAACCACCTGTTTACTCAAAACTGTGAATTAGTGTTGTTACTTTCCTGTTAAAAGTAGTCCATATTATATGTATATATAGTAAATATTATGAATTATGTAATGGCCTCATTTAAAAAACAAAAAGTACATATATAATTAAGTAAAATATATAACTTTCTTTCTTCAAAATTTTACCTAAATGGGTCATTTTCAAAATTCGGTGCCATTTGGAAATTGAAGAAGCAAAAATAAAATTTCAATAAATAAGTAATTTTTTTTCATATTATAAAACATGCATTGTTTCTGTATATTATTTGAGTATTATTTGTGCATTTCTTTCTTTTATTTATTTGTTATTGAGTTTTTTAAAATCGGACATGATGAAAATTGTCATGTCTGTTACCGGACATTTTCTTTGAAATTTGTGCGCTTAAGTTCAGCACAAAATAATGCAAAGTGATATATTATATAAGGATATAGTCCTTTTGTCTACATAGTAAAGTTTATTGCATTTAAAAATAATTGTTTATTTTTTTGTATATTTTTGTTTGTCATGTCTGTTACTAAGATTGAATTTTTATAAGTACTTTTTTACCATTAAACAATGTAAAACACATTTAGTGCTGAATGTCTATCATTATCACACATTCTAGACAAAGAGAATTTATATCTAACTCTAATAGTTGTAATAATATTTTAATTTAAACTTTTTAAAGAAAAATTATGAATGGTAACAGACATGACACAAAGTAACAGACATGACGAAAATTCAACAGCCAAACTTTTATGTAAAACTTGAAAGTTTAGAACTAAAATATATTTTTCTTTTGGTATATTTTTCCTACAGAACCTTTTACACTGAAATATATATATAATTATACAAAATTAAACTATACAGTATGGACGTGGAGACATACATACACATTTTATTTATTATTTTTTTGCAAGTTACAATGCTATTTAACATCATACTTAGTCAAATCAATATCAAACATTAAATACTGTAGATGCCGAATAGAGCTTCCATTAAGATTTGGTAGTTTCATTATAATGTCTTCAGTTTCAATATCATATACTTAATTATCTTCTCTATAGAATTTAGTATGATTTTAAACTTTTTTCAAATATTTGACAGTGAAATAATTGCATTGGATGCTGATTATTTCTGAAATAAAATACTTAATCAACTGATGCACAGGCATGTATTTCGTCCATCGATAGAAGGAGCACATACATAAAATGGTTGAAATCTAGTGAATGTGGTATAAGAAATTTTAACAAAATTATTCTCCATCACAAATTTTTTGTGGAGATTCCTTAAACTATCCAAAAGATATCTTTTCTGCATTTTTATTTTGTTAAGTGTAATGGTTTCGTTTTTTCCTGCTGTTGCCCTACTGATATCATCCAGCAAAAAGAATTTAGTAACTAATTACTGCTTAACTTTGATACTTTCTTTGTTTGATTTTGTTTTTTGATAAGTCCTGCAGCAAAAATAACTATTCTGGCCTATTCGTAATAGCCTGTACTTTTTCAGACACGAATTGAGCATTAAGTTATGCATATATCTCTTTTCTTTTTTTGTCGACTTCGCATATTTCTCCTTTAAACAAGAACTAAAAGTGTTAAACAAAGTAAGCTGCCGAACAACTTTAGCTTTACTAGGAGTTAACTGCACTTTAAAACACTCATTTAAAGAAGACCTGGTTTTTGATCTTGGACTATTACTAGTAACATTTTCTTAGGCCTTTAATTTATCTCTACTCCATCTTTTTCTGTACATATCAGTCTTAAACTTTAATTTCTTGATTTCATTTCTTAATTGGATATTTTCTTTAACGACTTTAGATCTATTTTGCAGAACTCGTTTTCTTCATGCTTTTTTAGAGGAACTTTGTCTAAAATTTTACATCAGGTGTTGTGCATGGCGTGGCAGAATCTACAATTTTCTTGCTGTATTTTGATGACATTTTCTTTGTGTAGATCTCCAGTATTTCCTTTGGGCTCTCTGGGCACGAGCAGATATCTCCTTTATAGGAACCCTTTTTTTTCTCTCTTTCGCGATCTTATATTTTATTTTCCTCCTCCTTTTTAGCATTCCATCAACGTCGCTCTCTGTAGTGTTTGTTTTTCAGCTGGTGTCAATGCCATAATCTTAGAAAGAAACAGAAAATAATCATATAATGATTTTACACATATTTATAGCAATTTTCAGTAATAAATTGTAATAGCTATAATTAATAAAAGTTATATATTAGTTTTTATGGATTATTGTCATTTTATTAAATTGTTGGCATTATCAGCATTTAATATTCATAAAGTAAATATTGCATAAAGGCATAACTATTCTGATGAGGCTTTATGATATGTATACAAAATAATGATATAAAATCAGCAAAATTTAGAAATCTTCAAAACCCTTAATCCAAAGCTGTGTAGATTTATGTAATGTATTTATATGTTTAAATAAAGCAAATGATTTGATAGCATTGTAAATATTACAGTAAATAGAATATGTGACTAAAAAAAGTGATTAGTAGAAAATTTTCCAAAATTTTTTAAAACAATTAATGAACTTGAATTGAGTCTACCCCCCACCCCCAAGAAAAAACATTAAAATTTGGACTAAATAGTTAAAGATCCTCAAAAATTGAACCCTATTTCAAACCTTGTAACATGTCATGTCTGTTACCAAGTTTGTCATGTCTGTTACTTATTAGAGTAACAGACATGACCAGTAACAGACATGACATTTCAAAGAACAAAAATTCATGAGTCTAAATAATTCCATAAGAACATAAAAATAGACATTAATTTAGACTAAAAACCTAATAACCTAAATTAATCAATTGAATTAACAAATAAATAAATATATTTTGTACAACTAATTAAGGTAACAGACATGACATGCAATAAAAATACTTACCACAAAAAGGCTTCTGCTTCTTCAGTCAAACACCAAAAATTCAAGATGGGTGTTTGTATTTCTTTTACAACCTTGCTCCACTGGTAAACAGGTGTTACCATTCCCAAATTTCAATTTTGTTGCTTAAAAAGTTGAAAATAATGTATGGTAACAGACATGACATCAATGTCTGGACAGCTATATTTAATTAGCAAAAATCTTGTATTGTTCTTAAAAGCTTATAAAAACCTTTCTATAATGTAATTTAAAGTATATTTCACAATATTAAAGTATGTCAGAATAGAAATTTTGTTTTTTGGAAAGTAATTCTGCATAACACTTTTATGTTCTATGATTCGGACAGATGCATTTCAGTTTCCTCTCAACTCATTTCTTTAAAAAAAACTTTTTTAATAAATAATATTTTTTAGCTTTATTGTTTCTCCACTGGAAAATGTCCGATAAAAACTATGTTAAAAAGAAAAATCATTTAAATTTTCTTATACCTTGTAAAAAAAATACCTTACAGATGGACAGCAAATGGCACCGAATTTTGGAAATGGCCCAAATACCTTACCTACAGTAGTTTTTATTTCATTAGAAATATAATTACCATCATAATTTTTGAATTCCTACTGCTGAAATGAAGAAAAATTCAGACATGTCCTGTGCATAACATTAGGTATGTCCCGTGCATAACACAAATTAAATAAATTTTAAATTTTTTTTGAATGTTTGGCAAAAATGTAGCATAATTGGATAGAGGTACTATTTAGCTGTTAGGAAAAAAATATAATGGCAATATACAAGTTCTAAATTCACAGAGTTTATGACATATAGAAGTTAAGGTGGAAATTAATTTTTTTTCCGAGTCCTGTGCATAACGAGCATATTAAATCATTTTTTAATTACTTAATCTGTAATTATTGTTTTGTTTTCTACCTGAAATTTGAGAACCAGTCCTGCTTTTAGATTCAAATGCAAAACAAAATGAATCCACATCTTATTTTACTATTTTTACATACTTCGAAAGTCTGCAAATGTACCGTGCATAACAGGAGAATGGCCCAAATCATTAATTTGGAGAATTTTGAAAAAGCAAATTGAATTGATAAGCAATGCAAATAAATTAAAATTGGAAAGGAACTTCAACTCTCATACTTCACTTTTGAGAAACTTTTTTTCTTTGTTTTTCACATTTGTTTTTATTGTAAATTCCATTAACCTTCCAGCAAATTTTACGACATACCGTGCATCGTATTACATATATATCTCATGTTGTTTTACAAAAATAAATGCAACTTCTATTTATGTTATCTGTATTTATTAGCTTAATAGTAAACAAAAATTTTATAAATAAAAAATGCACTTTAAGTTATAAAAGAATGATACAAATATGTAATAGGATGCAGAATGCAAGTATCTCTTGCATATGTGAGCCTGCTGGAAGGTTAATTCTTATAACTTTTCTAGATATCTTGGAATGAATAAAGATAGAAAAGAAATAACTACCTTACATAGAAAAACATTTAAAGAAAAATGCAAAAAAAACCCTATCTTTTAACACTTCTTTTAATGTTCTGACAAAAAAAAACTACCCTTTTTAAATCATTAAACTCTAAATAACAAGGAAATATCTCTCAACAGAAAATTAAATAAAAAACATTTCTCTTGAAATCGGGTAGGTAGGGCAGAGTGGGATAACACCCGGGTACCCTTGATTCTGGCGCTATTAGTTCTTCTTTCTAGCGGACAGTTACTGAATTAAAATCTAATAGTCAAGAAAAAGGAATAGTCATAGAGGAGCATTGCAGCTGTTGAATTTACTGCATCTGCAAAGGTTTATTTTTTTTAAGACATCAACTCGCAAATGTTCGTCTGATTTCAAACTAACCTTACTTTATAGTTATAAAAACTATATTTAATACAGCTTATTATATATTTACTAAGGATTTATACCCTATCAAACAATAAGGATTTAGTCCAATTGTTGCGCTGTTTTATTTTGTTTTCTATAACCTCTACACTCGGGGTAAAACCAGGTACTCCAAGCGGCGCAATACAGGGAAAGTCAGTATTGTGGATCCCTCCGATGAACACGATAAAAACACATCAGACGATGATTGTTCATATTTTAATGATGTATTTTCTAATTTAAACAAATGAGAAGGGTAAATTCAATGTAGAAACTGTCTTAGCTTTGCCTATGAAAGTTGCAGTGGTGTAGAGGAAGAAGACAGCTGCTTTACATGTGAATTTTGTAACTAATATTATTAAATTTTCAATTAAAATAAAATTGCCAGCTACTTTTCCACTGAAAATCAAGTTTTTCTAATTTCATTCATTTATTTTCTTTTAACATGTGTACCCGGTCCTACCCCACTAGAGGGGTAAAACTGGGTGGTATGATTTTTTAATAAAAATATCATTGGTAAAAAAAGTAGTAAAACTATGACTTTTCCTGAAAGATATATCATACTCTGATAAAAAAAAAATATTTTAATAAAATCTGACAAGCTCTTTGTCGAATAGTTTAGCTCCAACAGGCCTTCAAGTCTTAGGTATCAGGTTTTACCTCACTTTCCCCTACTAATTAGTAACTCTTAAGTCATATTAACTATGAAGAGGTGCAAAACTCCTGTAATCAAGTAGAAATCTGTAAGCTCTACATCTGTTGCCAATTGCACAGACAAAATAACACTTCACCTCCTATAATACGACTACACAGAAAACATAAGGCCTAAGATAAGTATCTTCAAAAATATATATATATATATATATTGATGGTACTAATAAGTACTTTCCTTTATTAAAAAATATTCTACTGTAAAAGTTTTTATTCCTTTTACCATTCAATAAAGTAATAATAATCACAGTACATAAAAGAGTATAATTACATGGGTTATCCAGATAGTAATTTCCCTTAGTAATGTATACCACAGATGCACTGCAGTCACAAGTGTGTATGTGTGCTAACTAGTTCAAAGAATTTGACAGACAGAGTCACCATTGTTAGTGAATTGGAATTTCAGATATTTTATAGTGGGCTGGGATAAAGTTTATGAAAATTGATTCATCTATTCTGTAACCACATGGTGGCTGCAAAGACTCATTACAGATTCTGGTTAAAAAATATTAAAATCACCCTTGCAGCGCCATTGGTGGTGCCAGTGAGGGGAACAGGAGGTGCTATCCCCCATCGGGAAAAGTCCCCGTTCAGGCAACGGGGTATTCAACTAGTAGATAAATAAAGATCTGGCAAAAATGTGAGACCAAATTCATTACACTCCTCCCCCTCCCATACAGCAAGTCGTGCCCTCATCGAGGTGAATGTGCCCCTCATCGGACAAACACTAGCACCATTCCTGCTTACAACATATACCTCACACCTTCTCAATTTCTTATCTTTTTGAAACTTCAGGACTTTCTTTTCTGGCTAGAGTTATCAGGAGAACAATTCTGCGAAACAAAGAGTTATCACCAAGACATCATCATTCTTTGATAAAAGAATAAAAAGTATGGAACTGCGTTATGACAAGTGCCTCTACAAGGAATGGCAATATTTCGATCAACAATGCCCAAGGCATGTACTTCAATTAACAGTAAAGTATTTTGCTCAATTACATTTTGAGTTGTTTTAATTGGCCGATGGAACTTACTTTCTGGATACCCTACATAGGTTTAAATTTAACTGAATAAATAATAACATCATACCTCATTTTATATTTTTCAAATAACACCTTTACTTGTGCAGATATCACATAAAGCTCAGTAACAAGAGGGAACTTATAATTTCCTTGAATATTAGCTGTAGGCACTTCCTCAACAACCTTCTCCTTTTCTGAGTTTAAGTGCAATTTAAACAGAGGTTCTACTGGATAGGACTTTAAACTCGCATTGTCTAAATTAATTGACACAATGCTTTCAACTCCTTTGCTCAGTTCCTTTATCTGCACCAAACCTTCTTTCTGCATTTTCTTCAGAAACACAGAGAGCTTCTTGTATGTTGTCTTTTTAATATCCAGATTTAGGTCAGGAGGACAAGACTTCAAAACATGAGAGCTGTAAAATGTGCTTGTTAGTATTGGCAATGTGATCTTTTTCCCAGTCACTTTTAAAGCAGTGAAAAAAGAATGACGCAAAATTTCGTCCATTGTGTATTTTGGAAGAATTTCATTCTCTTTAGATCCTTCATCATCAGCAACATCATTTGTCACGGTATGATTATCAGGTTCTGATGGGGAATCAGAAGTTTCATTTGTGGCCTCTTCTGATGCTGGAGTATCAGAAAGATTAACATTTTCCAACATTTCTGGCAATTCCGTAGGTTCTTCTTCCGGCAAGATTGGAAGATCTAACTGCTCACCTGATAACCACAAATTATCTTTATAACAATGTATTATAGAAACAGCCTTTCCTTTAACTCCATCTCCGCAAAGCTCATCTTTTGACAGAAGTGCTTTCCCAACTGCTACAGTAGCTCTATTTCCTATTATTCTAACAGCACAAATATCATTTGGTTTTAGGTCATTCATGTCTTTCACTATATAATCATCAGTTACAACACCAGGGGCCATTAGATCTGCACCATTTGATATTTTTTCAAGTACTGGTGGTAATGTAGTAACAATAGGCAACAGCTTGGGAAATTTCCATAAAGTATATACAGTAGGGTAACAAATATCTTCAACTTGAAAAAATATGGGATTCTGACCACTACAATATATCATGGCAACAGAACCTGAATGAGTCATTGCTTTTACCTGATTCATTTCACCTTTATTTGGAATCAGAGAATTAATATCATTAGGGGATAGATCCGGAAATGATGTTTCCACAAAACTGCGAAGACGCTTCCTGAAATGAAGAAAATACAAATATATATATATATAATATACATATATTTATCAACAAACCACATCCATAACTATCATAATTAAGCATTTTATATCTAAAAAGCACAATGCTTCATCACTAGGAAGGAATAGTGTATGCAGTAATTCCTGAACATAACTATAGCAGAACTTTAATAGGACTCACAAAAATATGGAGCAGGTAAAAAAAAATATTAAGAAACAGGAAAATTGTTTAATGGATCAACTTTAACCCTTTAAACAGACAAACTGAGATTTTCAGTTTTTCCTGTTCAATTCAATGTATATTCATAAAATTCCAGGGATAAAATATTTTTAAGATTTGGAGATTTGATAAAAAACAAAAAAGTTAGGTTTATTCATTTCAAATACTACTAATGTTTTAGGTCTTATAGCCTAATAAAAATAACCGGGAAGTAAGAAGGTTGATAAAATTGCAAGATTTCTTATTTCTAAAATATTTGAATAAGTTCAATGAATATTGTGTGCTCCTAAGCAACTAAAAAGATCACTCAATAAAAAGCAATATCCAGTTATAGAAATGTTGAGAGTAGAGATGTAATGAATATTCAGCAACTATTTGGCCCTTTTGCCGAATATTCGGTTGGCCAAATATTAAGCAGATATTCAGCCGAATATATTCAGTATAATAACTTTTTTTTGAATGTGCTTTGAAATACACATTTAACAAAGAATATTGCAGAATTACATTTCACTACAGTATCAAAAATCTCCTAACATTTACCAAATTTTAAGTTGCATAAATGTATTTAATAAAGTTACATATATCATTGCAAAGCCTCAAATTATGACGTAAGAACAATAATTTTTTAGCATTTTTTGATGGAAGTCTGTAATGTTTGATTTCATACAAATAATACCAACTATGGTTATAACGAGTATTCAATACAAGGTCCTTTCCCGAATATTCAATTTCTACATTTTCCCCTACCAATTAAATGGACACGCCATCCTACCTATTAGAAGTTCTTTATCAAAATAGGAATTTACTTCTAGAGATTTTAATTTATCCATTCAATTTTCTTCTGTGTTTGTCATCATCATGTTCTGGAATGATGACTCTTGTATTTCTTTGAAGCAATCCCAAAATGAAGAAAGTTTCTCATTTCTTATTATTGGAATTTATGTATACAGTATACTCTCTATTATCCGTGCGTGGATTATATGGTTTGTGGATTATCCATGCTCATTCCGGACTCACAAAAGAAATTTAAAGAGAAACAATTTCACGCTTATCATGCATGTAAAATAGATGTTGATGTTCGATCGTGAGATTCATTCCATGAAACTATTGAGCCGTGACGGTGGACGCTAAAGAATTTTTTTTTTCCCTTCCTCCGTGTGCAATCTCGACCGGTTCAACCCCTAATTTTCCGGAGAATTAAATCATCCACTTCCTGCTAGCTCATTCTCGTACGAACACACTAGTGAGCCGTGACGGCGAAGGCTAACGAATAGATTTTTTTTTCTTCCCCCACGTGCAATCTCTACCGGTTCAACCCCTAATTTTCCGAGAAATCAATCATCCACTTCCTGCTAGCTCATTCTTGTAGGAATACGCTTTTTCCTGACACGTCATTCTTTAACTTCTTCGTCTTCTCTCACTTTCGCACGTGTTCCTTTAGTTTTTGTGTATTGTTTATCGTCAGTTAGTAGCGTGAAATTTTTTACTGGTAAAAATTAGTGGTGTGAAACGAAAACAAAACATTTTAAATGTTAAACAAAAATTAGAAATCCTTCAAAAACTTGATAATGGAGAATCAGCTAGTAATGATGCAGAAGATGTATTAAATGAGGGAAATACAATTTCTCATTCTGCTGCTCTACAATCTGTGGAAACTTCATTAGATTATATGGGACAAAGAAGATTTGATTACGGTGACATCACTGCAGTTCGTAAAATATGTGTCGATATACAACAAGAGATGAACAAACAGCAGAAGCAAAGATGCAGAACAGATTTTTTAAAGCAGATAATGTTAAAAGGAAAATTCCTAGTTTGATGTTATACAGCGTGCAAATGTAATTAAATTTTATATTTTTGTACTGATGTTGATTTTTTCTTTAATAAAAAGGAGTTTTCGGATGATCCATGTTTTTCTATTGTCTGTGCAATCCCTCCCGGTGATTAACCCAGATAATCGGGAGTGAACTGTATTTGTAATATTTTGCATACCTTCAAGTGTCAACATTTTTTTAAATCAACAAATAATAAAAAAAAAATTTTATTTAATCTTAAATTTTTTTCAATTAAAATGTATTTAACTTATAATCAAAAGTGAAATCTTTTAAAAAATTTGCTATTTGGCCAAATCATTCTTTGCTACATCCCTAGTTGAGAGCAAAAGACATCTCATCCAAACTTAGGGTTTATATATATATATATATATATATTATTCTTGTAGAATATATATATATTCTACAAGAATAACTCTCAGAGGTTGGAATAGGTTAATTATACATGAAAATACAATCAATTATAACAAACTATTAAAGGGGTAGGGGACCTTTTTGCATTGAAATGCTACATTAAATTTTGGCAGTTGGGCAAATGGCCGTACGAGCAGAATTCTTAATTGTTCTGTAATTATTATTATATTGCAGGCAATTATATTATTTCAATGAAAATTTTAAATAACTGGAATGACCACATAAGAAACTCAAGAAAGCTGCATGCGGCGTAAAGTCCGCAGGTTCCCCATCCCTGAACTATTTTGTAACCTGTTCATTTCAATTCTGTTGATTCAAATTCCGATTATTGATCCAAATTGCAGTCAAATATCAAGATGATCCTCAAAAAACATAAACCTTCAACAAAGACAAGTATTTTAACTGTTTGAAGACGGCTGTACACTCAACGCTATCAAGCAATTGGTACATCCATGCGACAGTCGACCTCAAAGGGTCAATAACAGAAAAAAATAATTGAAGGACTCAAACATATATTACATATTTTATATCAGAAAAAAATTCTATTTCTAAGACTAGGGTCTTCAAATGAATTCAATAAGCCATAAAAACGACCCATTCATTTAGAGATCTTGTCACAAACATGAAACCCATTTTTTTTAATAAGAAGGTTTCCCCAAATTCATATTTAATGATACGGGGAAAATGCACTAGAGTCACCCACACATAGAAATACAAGAATTCTTTGATTATTTTCCAGTTTGACTTAAGAGCACAGTAAGGTCTCTCTGCCATGTTTTTGACAGCTTTGCCAATTGTTAGGTCCTAAAAATATTAAATCTAGTATTAATTATGGAGAGTTATTTGTTTGAAAAATACAAGTTATATATCTTGCTTCTAAGTCAAACCTATTTTTCTTTCTAGTAATTAATGATACAATCATAAACTCAAATAAATTTTTGGTGTCAGCAAGTAAATTAGATAAAGAAAATCTATACTTGTGCGATGTCCAGACGAATATATCGCACTTACAGCTATGAAATTTGGCATACAGGTAAGTCATAACAGAGACTCAATGCACCTCAAAGTCCAAATTTTAAAATTTAATGTTGAATATTTTTTTATTTAATGTTTTGTGTTGTTTTGGGTGATTTTTTGCATGTTTTTGGCCGATCCATGAGAAAAAATGATCGTAGAAAAACAATCGATGCACCATCGGACAGAGCAAACGATTATCATTTTAATGACATTTGTTTTGAAAGTCTAACGTAATTTCCTGAATTCTGAGAAATTTAAAAAAAATAGTCAGTTTTAGTGAAAAATTTTAAGAATTGAAACTCAAATTACTCCATCTGACATTCTAATTTCGTTATTCTTTTGAAATTTTTTGAGGTAATAAATGGAACATTTTTCACTGATTTAAAACAAGAACGGTTAAGATACCTTTGTTTGTTCATTTTTAATTTTTTTTTTGATGGGATTAGAGTTTTCGAATGTCGAACCATTCAAAAAAGGCCAATTTCTCCCTGGTTATGTCTGCGCTATGTTTCAGAAATAAAATTACAGTGAGAGCAGGGGAATGATTAATGTGTTGGCCATCATTTATTCCCTGTTTACCTTTTAGCATGTTTCGATACGAATAATTTGAAAACATTTCTTTGGATGCAGTGGTTTAGTTGTAAATTAAGCAGTGCTTGAAAATTCTGACCTGGGTGATATTGTTAGTGGGAGTATAGTAAGGGAATCACTTCACAATAAAATATTTTTTACATTTAAAACGCATAATTGTTTTATCTAGGCATTGAAATCGTGAAATGTGTATACTGAAACAAAGCATATTTTATAGATATTTTATTTTTGATCAAACATGAACATTATGTGTACTATATCTCAATGCATGAATATAATGAAGATGTGAAAGTTTGATTTTTAAAAAATTTAAATACAATTTGTTATACTAAAATTAAGTAATGTCAAAGTAAAATCATGACAATGATATATAATATAGAAAATACCATAAGTTTTCAAAATCAAAATATAAAATATATTTAAATGTGTGTAACCTTAATGCTTTTTGCCCCTTCCCACCACTACTTGCCAGTACCTTATTACTTTTATTAAATGGAAATATCTATCATATTTTCAAAGATAAAGACTAGACAAAGATCACAATGTTTCAAGGAGGTATCTAAAACTTTATTTTATGTCCTTGTGACCATTTTCTGTTTTATTTAGTTCACAATCATGGCAGCATGGGCAACCACAATGGTATTATATAAATAAAAAAAATTTAATGACAAGTTTCTTATTTCTGAGTACTATAAACATCATAAACATGAAAACCATAGATGCAATTAGGACAATATCTTTTATATGTGAAGTTAATATTTCAAAAACCACAAATGACAACAAAAGAAAAATGGGACAAATATGTATAAGCAAACAGAACCTTTTTAAACTAAGTTGTTTGCCAAATTATTATAAGTTATTTTGCCACACTAACTAAATTACTATTGGCAAACTTATCATGTATAAAAAAAAACGGTTAGTAAATTTTTCAGACAAGTGAAATAAAAATATCTCACTACCCCTTCCCAAAAGAAAAAATATAAATAAGCAAATGTATGTAAAAGGTCATTCTCCAGAAAATGCAATATTTGAACCAAAATATTTTCAGATTTCAAAACCTTAAATTTCCTTTTTTTTCTCCCCTTTCTTTTTTCATTTTTAAAATGGCAGGAGAACACAAGATTAAACGCTCGAAGATAGGACAAAAAATCATTTCAATGTACCTCACATACAATAAAAACAAATAAACAAACCTGAAATCAAATATCTTTTGCCACGCTTAATAAAAATATTACTTTGAAACAGGTGCAATAAAATATTTCAGAAATGCAATGAATACTAAAGTGAAAATTCTGCTTTGGAGTTCAATTCTAAAAAAAAAAAAATTATAGTATCGCAACCATCACAATTGCAAAAGCGTGTGAATAAAAGATTTGCTGAAATAATGAGATGGTTTGAATTACAACAATAAAAACATTGTTACAATTCATGTTTTGAAACATTAATTAAAATCGAACAAAATGTTGCACGGAGATAAGATCAGTGTCATTGAAAAGCTAATTCTTTTATCTTTAAGATTATGTAAAAATGGTTTTTTTGCGATAATAGGATCCAAAGTTATTCCAGAAAAACGTTAAAATTTAAACTAATTTTTAAATAATTTAAATTCTAATTAAAATTGCGAAAAATCCTTTTTTAGGGAGCACCTACTCCTCGAGAAGCAACTGCCTGCCAGATTTCAAGTCCCAGTGATTTGGCAGATTTCATGATGTGCGAGTCATGGTATTTGCCTTTTATATTTAAAGATATCAGTATACTCTCAAATTGCTGGCTAATAATGTCGAAAAGCAATGCATCTCACTTCTGTGACAATGAAATTGAAAAGGGTGTCAGGGAAGTTAGGAACCCTCTTTAAAAATAGGCGTGAATGGATGCTTTTTTTTTTCAGAGAAAAAAATTATTTCTTGGTATTACAATCTACTCATGCTAAGCATATTAACAAGTAAACTCTAATTTTTATATTATTTGACATACTTGAACTTCAAGGTCATGGAGGTGAGATTTCTGGATAACCACACTTGTTCCTTAACAAAATCCGTCTCCTTGTATCTAAACGGGAAAACTCACTAACTTTTTTGTTGCTATCTTGAGAAACAAAATGTGATGGCGGTACTGCCATTTATGAGTAAAAAAATGGCATTTTATGTCTGGTAATGGGGGTGAAAATTTATTGTGTGACACCAGTCTCTATTGTTCTGAAACAAACTAAATCACAATATACAAATTTTAAATATGCTTAAACATTTAGTATTTGAGACACTTGTGGCAGAAATAATAAATATTTTTTTAATTAAACAAGTTATTGAACAACATTAACAGTCACTCCACATGCCACGGAGGTAAGAATTCACACATGAACTAAATAAATAATAAATTAAAGATCATCACAAAAATTTGGTAACACACTTAAATGGATATATTTTTACCACCATTAAAAAACATAGTTTAATGAATTATTGTCTAAAGATTTTACTGTAAAATGAATGTGACGGAAATATTACGTTATCTGGAGAATGACACTAAAACACCAAACCTTAATTGGGTCTCGAATACAGGCACTTATTTACTAGAAATACTTATTCACGAGCATTTCGAATTCTTAGAATTTCTAGATATTTTCTGTCATTTTTACTTTCGTTCCTGTTTCAACAGAATTTTCAGTTTATAAAAATTACCTTTCAGAAGCTTTCACCGTCGTGCTAGTTTTGACTTTGTAAGGTTTCTTAAACATAGTATGATTAAGTAGAATATTTCTTTCCGTTAATAATTATAAAATTCCGAATAGACAGATACAAAAATTTGGATATACAATCACAAAATCTAAACAAACTGCAAAATATTATATTACTTTAACGCGAAATATTTACAATAGAAACAGAAATTAGAAAACAAGCGTAGTTGCAGTTACAGTGAATAACTTGAAAACGTGTGCATTTTTTATCATTCAAGATACAATATAGTTTAACACATGGGACTAATTTTTACATATTTAATAAACACGTTATTAAAATATTTCTTCATTTCGTAAGTATTTTTAAACTTTCAAAAATTTTAAGCTGATATTGAAACTAATTAAAGTTTTTTTCACTGTCTAAGTTTTAGAAAAATTATCCAAGTTTCAAATAAACCCTTTCATTCCGTATCATTTATTAATATTTTTCGTCAACTGCCTATTTTATTCAGTAATTTTGTGAATTTTGCGAAACAATCCTGTTTGTATTAACAGGTTGTATGATACGCTGACAACAAAACGCTAATTAATGGACTTGCCCGAGGATAACCTTTGATCGCGCCATGACAGTTTTAGTATTATTTGTTTGGACCCTGAAAGTTTATATATCAAACTGTGATAAATGTATTATGTAATGTTATGCTGGTTAAAAAATGATGACTTTGGAAAATGTACAGGTTCCATTTTTTATATCGTAAATCTTAAGAGGGTGAACAACATTTGAATTGTCGGTATTTTTGACGGCAAAAGATGACGCTAGCAGATGAAAGAAGTTGCCTTAGCAACGCCGATTATATTGTTATGGTGAGTTTGTATTATTTATGTTTTAAAAATATAAAGTGCATATGAATACCTTAATTCAGTTGTTCGAAATTGATATCCGATTTAAGCAATAAATGTCTTAATGCCTATTTTTAAAAAAAAAAAATCCGGCATTGTTCCATGTTCCTTGCCAGAAGATTTCGGTTCATTTGCCGTGATACCGTATTCTTGATATATGCAGTTTAATAAATATTATTGAAAAATTTGTTACAATGAAGTAATATCTTCTCGACATGCAACCTTTCCTATAATATACTACGATCGTGCACAGCAAATCGTGCTGGTATGCAAGTTCGATATATTGACTCGTTATTACAATTAGGTTAATCAGATCGATTTGGGGTATTACAACACTGGATGATGCTGAGGTTCTTTAATGTTAGGTGTGTTCATTGATTATATCTGGAGGATGTTTTGGAAGAAATTTGTAAAGTGTCTTTTTTAGATTAGAAAGATGTATTTCATATTTTTGTGTGATTTGTTTTTTCAGATACAAACGGAAGAAATCATTAGTGAAACTTCGTTTAACACTTTGCATACTTTTAGTGTTATTTATTTTGATAAACAAAAAGTGGGACTAGATTTAGGTTGTTTTCCAGTAATAAATTTTAACCAAATTTTAATGAAATTTGGATTCAACAGGAAAAAAAACAAATAATTGAAGTTATGTATTTGCTGTTCATTACTTTAAAACACTACGATCTGTTTGAGAATACTTTCCTTAGTGTTAAGTGTGTAGTAAAAATGTAGTGTTTTAATCTTGGGAAAAAAAAACCCTCTATTTTCTAAAATATTTATTCTAGTTTTATAATGTTGTGCTTACAGTTGAAACTTTTCTAAAGATATTTGATGTTAACATTTGTGTAATGTATATATTAGGGATGTAAAATGTATGTTTCATAATGCGTTGTTTTTAGAACCTCTACATTAATTTTCATGCAGTTTCCATTGTTTTTCAATATCTGTATGTGTTTTTTTAAAATGTTCTTAATGCCATTTATGTAGATTTGCCACATTCATTATTAATATAATTTGTAGTTCTTTTACCAGAATTTTTAAAAAATTCATAAACTTGATTATATTTGTTAACTAAATAATTTTAAAAATCTATAATGCTAAAAATTGCAAAGAATAGCCATTGACAGGTATGATTGTTAGCTTCCAGAGTATATTTCACTTTATTTTAAATGGTTTGCATTTTTCATATCTGTAAAATTAATTAGTTATTTAAAAATATTAAAACTACCACCTATCTTATGTAATTTATTTACAATTTCACACTTAGATTTTATTACTAGTATTTTTTTTACAAAATAATAGAATCCTTAAGAATTACTTTATTTTAATATTTTTAATTTAATATATGTTATCTTCTGTTAAAGTTTGAGATTTATACTCCTTTTTGCATCTGTTTTATCTCTATTTATCCATGTAATGTATGTCTTTAATTTATTCTGTGATGATCAATGTAAATAAAAGTTAGTGAAAACTGTTTATTTTTTCACACTGTGATATCAGAAGGTTTTTGATATTCAAAACAGCATTTATTATAGACACGACATCTTTAGTGTCCAGTTTTCTGGCCACTCTATTGATTTTGGCTATTTTCACTTCCAAAATTGCTGCTCAACACTTTAAGTGTAACTAGTAGTTTGATCGGCATGGGAGTTTAGTTCGAACTCGATTATTTTCATATTGATTGTTCCATTTGAATTGCAGCTTTTTTTTTTTTTTCAATGTTATCAGTTCAGTTGATAGAAGTAAAATAAGAGATATGCTATAGTCTTTGTTTTATGTTCAAGAAATTGCAATGTCCTGGTGCTAGTTGCATAAAGTAATCTTTTGACAGATTCTATAAAATACCTTTCATCTGCCTTCTTGAACGTAACCAATAGGATCAAACACAGCAGATGATAACTGGACTTGTACTTGATTAAATTTGTGTTGCATTTCAGTTTAATAATTAAATAAAATTTCCACTTTATTGGTAATTAAATTTATAAATTAAGTAAAAAAAATGTGTTAATCCAGTAGTTCTTTATTTACAGCTAAAAATATTTTGAAGTAATAATTTGCAATGTGAAGTAAGAATGTGTTGGATAAATCATCTGTTCCAACCACTCAGTTACTAATTAAAAAAAAAAAACTACTAAAGTAACTATCAGATATTTGCATTCATAAATTTTATTTTTAATGAAAACAGACACTGCCCTTCCCACAAAAAAAGGAATGAAGATCAAAGATATAACTGTTTTATAACTCTGAAATTATTAAAACTTTCCAAATTAAGAACTAACAATTGAATAATGTGTTAACTTTTTTTTAATGATGATGTACAAAACTAGGGATGTGACGGATATTCGGCCTATTCGCCAAATATTCGGTGTGCCGAATACTAAATCAGGATATCCTGAAATAGTATTATTTCAGGATTATAATTTTGTTAAAAAAATTTGTTCTTTTATATATATTTAACAAAGAATATTGTTCAGAATTACATTTATTTATCAAAAAAGTCTCCTGAATTATTCTCAATTTTAAGTAAGTTAAGTTTATTTAATAATGTTACATATCATTTATCATTGTAAAGCATGAAATTATGATGAAGAACAATAGATTACCAGCATTTTCAGAAAAAAATATGTTCTGTTTGTTGTCTTATATAGTACCAGTTGCAGAAAATAATGTTGACTATATATCGTGCTTGTGGGAACTGAAAGATATTTTCTTGCTTAAATTGCAAATCTTGGACTATTTTCTGCATTTTCCCCCTCATTAATTAAGTGGACACTCCATCCAGTTATTACTAGTTCTTTAATAAAATAGCAATTTACTTCTAATAATTTTAGTTTATACACCTGATTTTCTTATGTGGTTGTCTTTGTCATATTCTGCAATGATAACTCTGTTTCTGTGCTGCTTATTATCAGAATTAAGGTATTTTAAAGGCATCAAGATATTAACATTTTTTTTAAAATGCATAAATAATGAATTTTATCATTCTTCAATTTTTTTTTGTTTAAAATTTGAGAAATATTTTATTTACAATCAAAAGTGAAATGTTTTTAAAGGTGGATATTCGGTATTCAGTAAAATCACTATTCGTTACATCCCTATACAAAACTAAATGAACATTTGAATTTTAACTATTATAGGGTTAAAATTAAAGAAAAATTTGCTACTTGAAAATAAATTTCTGGTTTTTCCCTTGTTTAACACTGTGTTAATTTTTAAATGGATGCAAGAAAGTTTGTAACCAAAATAATAAAATGAAGCAAAGTTTAGATAGAAAAAGAAGTTTCTCATTCAAGGAAAAAAATTATCTTTTATCTGACATAGGTCAAGCTGAAAGACACATGAAAAAGATGAAGTTATATTAACTGGACTAGCTGTCTTCTGCGACCAGCTTGTTCACCCGTTTAAATTAGTTCTTATTTTTTGTATTTTATATTAATTATAGCAGTACCTGTCTCAGTTTCAGCCACTATAACTCAGGAAATATGAACAAAAAAACTGAATATTTTATTGTATTTGACAGGTAGTAAAATATTTAAAAACGTAAATATTAAAATGCATTGCAGCTAACGAAACTTACAAACTGAGTTTCAAATAACTTTCGCTCAATTCATCTATCACTCATCAGTAGAATGATTAACACTGTCACGAAAGCCGAACATGTTGTGCGCCCTTCTGAACCAGTGGGTACAAAAAGTGAGGCAGCAAAAAATTGATAGACCTCTTAAATTCCTGGGAGTATAGGAGGTAGACAATAAAATTTTAAAATTAGTTAGTTTTTCCGAACACTATTGCTTTTTTGTAATTCCTAGTTTCAGGCTGTAATTTCTAGTTTCTAGTATCAAATTTGATGAGTTATCACTCGAGGAAATTCAAGTTTGGCTGCAGTACTGTACTCTTAAGCCTAACCAAAATTTTAATAAAAAAATTACCTATAATGCAGTATACAAAAATTTGAAAGCGTTTTCATGCCTCATAATTTTAAACGGCAGGAAGGCATGAGATTTAAATGCTTGAAGAAAAGACGAAAATCATTTCAGTGTACCTCGCACACAATAAAAACAAACAAACCTGAAATCAAATATCTGTTGCCACTCTTTATAAAAATTTTACTTTGAAGCTGGTGCAATAAAATATTTCAGAAATGTAATGAATATTAAATTGAAAATTCTGCTTTGGAGTTATTTTCCCAAGAAAGCAATTTATACTATCACAACCGTAACAATTTCAAAAGCGTATGAATAAAAGATTTGCTGAAATAATGAGATGGTTTGAATTGCAACAATAAAAACATCGTTACAATTAATGTTTTAAAAAATTTTGAAACATTAATTAAAATTTAACAAAATGTTGCATGGAGAGAAGATCAGTGTCATTGAAAAGCTAATTCTTTTTATCTTTAAGATTATGTAAAAATGGTTTTTTTGCGATAATAGGATCCAAAGTTATTCCAGAAAAATGTTAACATTTAAGGTAATTTTTAAATAATTTTAATTCTAATTAAAATTTCGAAAAATCCTTTCTTTGTGAGCACTTACTCCCCAAGAAACAACCGCTTGCCAAATTTCAAGCTTCTAGTCTGAGTGGTTTGGAAGATTTCGTGGTGAGCGAGTGAGTCAAGGTATTTGCCTTTTATATATAAAGATGAATTTGCAAATGAGAAATGTTAGACTTAAACAGAAATCAATGAATTACGACAGCACAAATATGCTTTTTATTGCAAGCTTCGTATACATACCTCTTACTTGGTACATTTGTGTACTGTAAAGATAAAATGAAAGCAAAAATCTGCTTTGGGATTAATATCCAAAGTGTTAAAGAACAAAATCCCCCTAATAATATAGAAGACAGACAGGATTTTGATGAAATATATATATATATATAATGTTTTTTGTATATAAGGGAAAAACTGTACAACAGCTGAACTGATTTAATTGAAATCATGATTTTTCATATCTTAAGATGGTGTAAAAATATCTTTTGCGATAATATAGTTTGATACCTTTTTCTTAAATGTATTGAGCTTTGTTTGATGTTAGGTATATGTTTGATATATTAGTTAATGTTTCGTATTTTCTATAGGTACACTGCAGGGATAGTCATCTGTAGATGCTCATAGTTGGCTATGTCTTTATGGACTGGGGATATCCATGTTGGCACGGGTATAAATCTACCACGAAAGCCCAACATGGAAACCGAATCTGTGCGTTCCTGTTACAGTGAGCAATCATCTCGATCACGACGCAGCAGAGCCCATAGTACTCATGGTGGATCCAATCATCATAGCAGCCGCAGTCGGCCCAAACATTTGCACCGAACGCCAAAAAACGAGCGTTCCCATAATTCAACACTTGCAAGCAAATGCAGTAATGGCAATGATAGTAGAACTGAAGAATTCATTGAGGTACAGATCTTGTCACAGGATGACAACTGGGGTGATAATACAACTGCTATTACTGGGAATACCAGTGACCATTCTGGATCACTGGATGACATATCCAAACTCAACAGAGATTATGAAACCAGCCTAAGTTTTTACTGCCACATGTGGGTAGGAACTGTCTTCACAACACTTTTATCCTTTTGTGCCTTCGTTTCACCAATAGTCATGATTATTCTGCCTAAGGTTGAGGCACTAGATTGGAAAGTGCAAAAGTGTGGGCCAGAATGTGATGGACTTTTAATAAGTTTATCATTTAAACTTTTAATTCTTTTATTTGGATCATGGGCTTTATTTTTCAGAAGGCCTAAGGTCACTCTTCCTAGAATATTTATTTATCGTGCAATCGTTTTAGCATTGATGATTGTTTTCACTTTCGCGTACTGGCTGTTTTATGGCGTCCGGATAATTGAAAAACGTCATGATGATTACCACAGCATTGTTTTATTTGCTGTTTCTTTGGTTGATACATTATTATTTATTCATTACCTTGCTGTTGTTTTAATTGAGCTGCGACAACTAAATACTCAGTACTTTGTGAAAGTGGTCCGTTCTCCAGATGGGGAAAGCCATTGCTACACCATTGGACAACTGAGCATCCAAAGAGCTGCAGCTTTGATATTAGAATATTATTATAGGGATTTCTCTATTTATAATCCATATCTGGAAACAATACCTACAAAATCTCGTAAGGCGGCTCCCGGTTTTAAAATGTATGATGTGGATAATGTGCCTAATAGTCCTATGAATTGCACAAACCGTAGTGTTGTTGGAAGTGACATTCATCGACGAGACTCTAGTCACAATGAACGTTTTTATGAAGAGCATGAATATGAGAGAAGAGTTAGAAAGCGAAGAGCAAGGTTGATATCTGCTGCAGAAGAATCTTTTACGCACATTAAAAGGCTACAGGATGAACAAGGTAAGTTTAATAGATTTTAGTAATGTTTATAATGTGCTTATGAATGCCAAAATTGAGGTGACTTGCCTTTAACAACATTCCACAAGTTTAAAATGTTTTGTTTTTATTGGTGACTTAGTTAACTTTTGAATTATACTAAATGCTGGTAGTTTTTTTTAACTAGCCAGATGTAGAGTAGATATATTTTACATATCAAAATAGGCTAAAGTCATTCAAAACATTCATGTTAGTATCTTTGTCTTATTTACTTACTTATTGTTTTGAATTCAATTCCGAGTTTAAAAATAGAACCCTTAATTTTTTTACTGAATCTATGAAATGATGCATTTTTATGAGGATGATTATAAAATACCATTTTATGTGAAATCATGGTTCCTTTAAAAAACACCTTAAATAAATATTGCAATATACTCTAGTTAGAGTGACCTGGGATAATTCATGATCACCACATTTGTGGGGTAAATAATGATCATCTAATTTTTATTTTTAAAAAAGAAATTTTTATGAAATTTGAGATATGAGCAGGAATCCTTGAGCATTTTACTTAAGTATAACTACATTTACTCAAATATAATTTGCTGTTTAGTTGATCAAATTAAGCATCTTTTAAACTGTTTACTATACTTGCCATTTCAAAGGTGGGTTCCTAAATACACACATTTTTACAAAGATCCTCCTCCCTCTCGTCATAATAAATATTCTGTATTATTTTCTTTTTATTTTATGTAAAAATAGCGTTAGCTTTTGATTAGTTGTTTCACATTTACTGTAAATATCAAAATTAATTACAGTGGACTATATCAAATGTTTTTCCCTGTAGATGGGGTAATTATTGATCACTGTCATTTCTTGTTGTAAATATCGCCAGAAATAGTTAATAAATGTAATTTGTTTTTTTTTTTTAAATGACTGTTCATATTTATTAACTGTAATCACTATAAAATATTTTAATTGCAACCATAATGTGTTTCTTTTTTCTTTTCTTTTCCTAACTGTAAACAAAAAAAACATGTGTTCTGATTTGCATCATTTATAATTTGTCTTATCTCGACTCTATGTTTGCAGATTTTTTAAGGGATAATTTTTAAGCTCATTAAATTAGCCTGATAAATATGATGAAAAACTATAAACTAAGAAGGATACTAAGCTTCTAGAAGTCCTAATAGCTGCTGCTAATAGCTATTAAAATTCCCTTCTTAATTTTACATTCCCTCTTAATGAAGTTAAAGAATTCATCAATAGTGTGAACAACATGTGGGAACTGTTTCCGATATTCTTGCAGAACAAGAGAATGAGTTGGCTTCTTGCCTAAAGAGTGTGGCAAGATGGGTATTTCCTTTTCTTGGAAAGAAATTTAAATAACTGTTCCTGACTTTTTAATTAAAAATAAAGAAAGTACAAATGAACTGTCTGTGCACTTACAAAAATATTGTCTCTTGAAAGATGATATGCCTGGGAAAGATTGGACGAGTTCATTTATGCATAGGCGTAATCTATCGGCAGAAAAGCCGTATATTCTCGAAAGGTCTGGAATTGTGACTACTTCAAACCCATTCATTATTTATGAATTCTATGACTTACTTGAAAAGGAGCTTTCCGTTTTGAGCTTAGAAGATGATCCTTCTCATATCAATTTTCAATTGTCTTAGATGGGTCTAAAAACATAACTGTTTTATCTAAGTTATAAAACTTAGATAAAACAGACATGTTATTAGATCCATCTAAGACTAAGGTTGTGGGAGAATGTACAATTTTGTTGCTTTTTTAAAATAAATTATCTTATCGGTTTGCTTAACTATGCTTTGTTAGTTTATTTGATCTAATGTATTATTTGTTAATTACTTTTGTATAACCATTTTTGAAATGACTATTCACTAAAAAAAAAAATAGTTAGTCAAAAATTACCCCAGAAGTGATCCAGAATTACCCCTGATAACTGAAAATTTAAAATGTTTTCAATTCTATTTTAATTTTCAAAGAAAAGAAGGCTGCATAGGACTCATCTCATAAGTCATCAAACTTTCACCAAAAATTAATTCTCTCTTAAACAGTTTTTCACAAAATGGATGTTTGCATTTTTTGATCAGGTATTACCCCAGGTCACCCTGTCATGATACTTTCTTTTTTCTAAGAGGAAGATTTACCTATTTTGTTTGTATTTAACTAGTTTATTTTATGTAATTTTTAGAAATTTATCTTGTGGTTATTCCACGAAGATCATCTTAAATTGCTTCTACTGTATGACGGAAAATGGCTCTTGCACCATTGAAACTCACATAATCAACTGGCCTATCTTCTAAATTTCTGTTATTCTTTTTTATGATCTATATTGTTCTTAATTTTTTCCCCATATTCAGTTTATTGCTTCAGTTTAGGTCTTAAGTTGTTTTTATGTTCTACTTATATCTTATTTTCTTCCTTCCCAGGTCCTGCCATACCCATGGATCCTTCTGAAGCTGCACAAGCTATATTCCCATCCATGGCAAAACCTCTTCAAAAATACTTACGCATAACGCGGCAACAGCCTCGACACACTATGCAATCCATCCTTGACCACTTAGCACTGTGCCTCAGTCATGATCTGAGTCCAAAAGCTTTCCTTGAAAAGTACCTAGTGTCATCTCCAGTTCTACAAAATGACCGAGAACTCCGTCCAAGCCAGACTTGGGCCCTGGTTTGTGACACGCTTCTATCCCGGCCTGTAGAGGCTGGTTGCATTTTCATGCTCCGACAGAATGACATTTCATTACTTGTTAGTATCTCACGTTTGCCTCATCTATGCATCACTGAAGAAGTCATTGATCCCAAAAGCAATAAATTTGTCCTTCGTTTGAACTCTGAAACATCTGTTTAGGTTTTCAATTAGCCTGCTTCAAGCAGGCTATGCATTTACAGCATATCAGGTAATTTTAACGAGACCAACTGTGGTGTTTGGTGCTTTAATTTATGACTTATTGTAAATTTTAAGTGGCGATTTCTTTGTTGTTGGTTCCAGTGGTGCCTCATAGAAATGAGTTGTACATAATTTTCTTTTTAATTATGGACTATTATGACAAAGAACTTATAATTAAGAGATTGCTTTAAGAAGGCCATATTTATTGACATCACTTATAATCTTTATGTTCCCAAAGTTTTTTTTTTTCTTTAATTAAGCATTCAATATTACTCCAGTTTGTTAAAAGGAACATATATTTTCTTGCATGCAATAGAATGAGGACTAAGAAGTACCTTTTGTTTAAAAATGAAAGTCAGTTTAAAAAAATGTTGTTATTATGAGAATTCCTTTCCTTCTCCCCAAGTTTCATCAATTCCACAGCAATGCCTTTTAAAAATATGCATTACATAATGTAAAGAATGAAATATGAAGGTGAAGTTTTAAAAGGCCCTAGGAGTTTAAATTGCTATATTATTCAATTCTGTTATTGATTAAATATCTGTGGGCAAATCTACTTGAAAAGTTTTTAAAAAAGTGAGCAAGTTTAGTACGTATTTAAATAATATTTCGACGAAGAAGAGTGCCTCACTGTGCAACAGTTTTTTGTGATAGATGTTTTTTGTCCTGAAATATAAATCTGCATATTTATACTTTTTATTTATTAAACTTTTTTGTTAACTTTGGCTTGATTTAGACTCAAATGCAAAATCAATATTTATTTAAAATCAAAAATATGTGTGGTTTTTTTTTATATATATAATGCTGGCTACAAATGAATGTACACTTTTGCTATGTTAAATGTTTGGTTTCAATTTTCATTTAATGCAGTCTCCAAGGTACATGATTTTGAAAGATAACAGTAATAAAATATAGTTTTAGAAATGCTTCTTTAAAAAGTCTCCCTGTGCAGTTGCAGAATTTTGTATAGATTTTTTTTTCTTTTTTAAGGTATAATAGATGAAGTGTAATGTTTAAAACTTATTCACTTTGGTTTATTTACCACTGTCTTTCAACTGAGCAATAAATATTGTACACACATCCGGCTAAGTAGAAATGTCGTCAACATATATTATGGCCATATTACATTCGTACTGCTTTTATAAAAGTGGTGGCTAATATTTAAATTCTTATATTTAAGTTTAAACTTTTAGTGGTGGTGCTTGCAAAAAATCTGTTTTACTTTTTTAAAAGGGTGTCTTTAAATGTAGAACAAAGTGTATTTAAATAAATAAATTGCTAATCAAATGATATCCAAAAGTGTTCTGTGTAGTCCAAAAAGTATTTGAAATTCAAATATGTTATTCTGTCCGTGCTGTTATTGTGTACTGTGACTTGTGCTGATATAATTGACCAAAATAATATTTTCAAAATCTTACTGTTTTAATTTGAAAACAAAGAAAAAAATTGATAAATGACCCAAGAAATATTTATAAGCACTGGTACAAAAGGCTGGGATATTGGTTTTTCAGCATACTGGTTTCAAACATGTTCAGCCTTAGCATTTCTTTTATTGAAGTAGTTTCAGTTATTTTCATTCTGAATGAAAATATCACTTTTGATTTAAAAATTTTATTTAAGAAAATAGAAAAAGTTGATTTGATTAATATTTTAAACTATTCTTTGTTAATGGATGTATAGATGCCTTTTCTCCTTATTAGAGTGAAAAGAAAAGTACTATTAATTTCATTGTAGTAGAAATTTCGTTGCTTATAAATACTTTGAAAGGTTTAGTTATTGAACAGTTTAAGAAGATTTTTGAGTTATCTAATTTTTCCTTGAATGAGTTGCTGTCTTGAACATTCATAGGATAAGTGCTCAAATGGCATTTGTGAATGCAACTCAGTGAGAATGAAGTGCAATTATATCTTGCATTACATTTCTTATCTGTTGTCAAAATAGTTTATTGATTAATAATTTAGTTTTTAATTCATTGTAGCAATAAAACTTTTTAAATATTCCACAGATTATTTTGTTGATGTTCCCAGTCTTAATTTAATCTTCAGTTGTGTTAAGTTATTGAGCTTATAAGCAATCAACAAGAAAAAAAAATTAAAAAGGAATCATAATTAAACTTTTTTTTTTTTTTGTTCTAGTTTAAATTTATACATAATAAAAGTTAAAGAGTAAAATTTAGGACAAAATAAAAAAAATGAAGACAATGTTTAAGTAGTGCGCAATTGCAGCAGCAAAACAGAGAACAATATAAATCAAGATCATACAGAGATAATGAGTTTTGGGAAATTAAACTTTTAATTCAGAATTCAAAATATTTAATAGTCTGGCTTTTACTCTACTTATATTGAATTTTTGGTTTAAAAATTCATTTACTTTACTGGTCTCTGTTGGTAATGGTTGCTATTTACTAAGTATCCAGTACAATTTTTGTTATATTTTTTTCAACATTTAATGCATAGAATGCAGGAATTTTCTTTTAATTATATTGTGTGATTCCACTCTATACATCGAAGTTGGAAAATCAAAGGTTTGGATTCATCTTTAAATAAATTACTTTTTAGGGATTCCAGAATATTTAAATTGTGTTACCATTTTGTACCATCTATGAATAAAGTGCTATTGTAATAATACACTTTATTTTTAGTTTGTAACTTAAACTATTATGTTTTTAAACTCATGTTTCCAATAAAGCACTGAATTATCTGGTTGACTCTAATTAATGTTCCAAAAATTATTATTTATTATATGAAACTAGAACACTGAATAAAATCCTCAACAAGCTGCTAAACATTTAAAACATTGATGAATAAATTCTTGTTATATTCACCTGGCATACTTTAAATTACAGTCATCAAAAACATGGTATAAAAGACTTTCAGTGCTTTATTGGCTTGAGAAAGTGGGCTTCCACTTATGAAGTTTTAACTTTATTTAAAAATTCTTTAAGGGGGGGGGATTTCTGAGAAGTGATTTATTGTGTGTTGATTTTCACGGGAAAAACTGTCTCTGTTGAGTTTCTCTCTCTCTCTCAAATGATTTGTCTTGTGCCAACTGTTTTGCATTTTACTTGTTTTTTGCACTCAACTAAATCATTGTCATCTAAATATTTATATGAAAGCATCTATAAATTGAATTTTTGTAGTTGAATGTTTTCCTGATTTCTATTCCTTGAAATTCTGTGCTAGTTCGCAAGAAATGGTGTTGTGTTTCGTGTGTTAAGCATACCATATTTTCAGTAACATTTTTATATAAATATGAGTTTAACTTGTACAAACTTTCTCACTTTTTTAAAACTTTTGAATGACATCTTATTTATATCATTTGAAGGACTAATTGGTTTTTTTATTGAATTTTTTAAAAACTTTTTTATGAAATGCATTTATTTCTAGAAGGAAAGAAAAGGAAAACAGAATTTGATATACATCATTTATATTTATTTTATTATGCATTTTCCTTTTTACAGTTTATTTTTAGTGATTCTCTTTGCCATATTTTTTTTTATAATTTTGTACTTTTTTAAAAATTCTTTCGTAAATATGTAAAAATACTTTTGTACAGATATTTAGCCAGATGATTTTTATACTAGAATTTTTTTTACTGGAGAACTTGTATATCATCAAAGCTTTTATATATGAGATCAGACAATCGCTTTCAAAGTCTACATATTTCTATGTATATTTCAGTGAAGTCTTGTCCTGTCCAGAATGTGAAATTGTACTTTAAATTTTGGTACTATGGTGATTTAATAAAATTTCATCTCAACCTGTTTTGAATTTATTATGCGATATTTTTTCACTTCATTGTTGATAAATTAACACTTTAATTTCTTCTTCCTTTTATAAAAAAAAAATAAAGGCAAGTAGTCATGGACATTTAAGAGTAATGAGTATTTTCTTTAAAATTGTTAGTTCACTAAATACTTCTTGTCTTTACAAATTATTATAACTTCATACAGAATTTATGATCATAATTGAAAAGACTTGACTAATGGCAGCATGTACTTCAATGCAAGTTTCTGAAGGTCCATTGCATTGCTTTTATTTTGTTAATACTTATTTGCTGCCCTACCTCTTCACATTAAATTCTGATCAGCTGTGGAAATTAACCCATTGTACTCTGAAAAGTGATTGGATGCATAATAATTTAAATGTGATTCTAAAAACTTAAATCAAGTTTCCAATTTTTGCAAATCATGCCTTTCAAATTAAGCTAATGCCTTATAAGTTTTTGGTATTCTACACTTTTTACAACATTCAAAATTTATCATAGTCAAATAATGCATGCAAAATAATAGCATAGTCTTAATAATCATGCGTAGCATTATGCATGTTGCTTAATGCTAGGCATGAAATTTATTAATCATGCCCAGTTGGAGTGCAAAAAATTTCCTCAAAATTATTTACCAGGAAAGAATACAAAAACATGGATTTTTTTTCTGTAGCACATTAAGTGCCAAACGAGGTGGTCATGTATTTCTGATTAAATGCACCATATGACCATCTAAATTATATATGTTCAAGGAGTTTTTTATCCCTCCCCCCAGATTATAAAAAAAATGTGCAGACATTAATCGATGTGTTGAAATTTTTTTTAATTAACAGTGTGTGATCAAAATGACTGAAAAAGTATTTGGAACTTACCTATTTTATTCAAATGAATGACGAGTATTGAAAATTATTTTTAAAAATGATGTACCTGACTAATTTTCACCGAAATTTAAGCCTCTCATTTAAAGCTTGTTAAATTCTTCCCCATATTATATATGGCATTGATATAAATAATTATACTTGCAAAGGATCTTTGGATTAATTTCGTGTTCTGAAAAGAAATGCCGCTTTACTGATAAGCATGTCCAAACGATCACCAAAGGGTCTAATGAATCATTTTCCTTATTTTCTTCGCGGGTTTTTCCAAGAACATTCAAAGTGTATTCGACTTTTAATGGTTGACTGAATAAACATCTGCAGATTTATTGCTAACAACCTTGAATGCTAGATCCACCTGCTCTCGTTGCGTACAACCGGTTAGGCTTAGCAACTCTGCAATATCTTTCAGTTGTCTTTCAACGCTATAGTAAATTGGTAGGTTCGACGTAACTGTAATTTATGTTTTGTATTTTTTGCTTCGGTTTTGTATTGCTGTGACACATTCAAAACTGTTTGAATCATTTCCATATAAGTACAGGGGCGAAGATATAAAGGGCACGTCGAATGATTACTTCTGTGGTTCCATTTTTGTGCAATGCTTTTTTGTTAAAACTATAATTAAGGGGCACAAAAAAGTTTCTGCAGATAATCATTCTGCTTAAAAGCCGCAGTGAAGGAATTGGAATTTCAGAGGATCGTATGTACGCATATGCTTGAAGATGTGTTGGGCTTGCTGCAAGATTGGTGCAATTTTCATGTAATGGCGACCTCCCACATCACCACAAGAAAAGAAAATCCTGTTATAACTATTAATCTTCATAAGATCTCTATGCAGAGTTGAAAAGATTTATAAGAGGCTGACGAAGAAAGTCACATTAGCTCTATTTAAAAAAATATTTTTTGTTAAATATCTGATATATCAGATAATTTGCTCTTCCAAATAGCATTTTGACATCCATTATTAAATGCATATGTTTAATTATTTAAAATTACACATTTTCGAATTACTTGGAAGATAATTATTTCCAAACAATTTTTTACACTGAATTCGAAGGAGCTGTTGTATTAGAATTAATAAGAAGATACGGTTAGTAAAATAAGTTGTGGAATAATATCTGCTTTTAGCCGGATTATTCCACGCTGAAAGTTAACATTCATTAATTTCTCACAGAAAATTTTGATCTGCGATCGCATTCCGAAAATCGTGTTTGCGCAACATTCCCAAATATACATAACTTGCGCCATGAAATACAGCCGAATCTAAGGGGTCTATTCTGGTACCCCCGGTTGGGTTGGGAGACGTCACTTTTTCCGCATGTTAACAACGGGAAAAGTGACGTCTCCCAACCCAACCGGGGGTACCAGAATAGACACGTAAGCCTCTTAGCATTACTTGAGCGGTACAAGTTAAATAATTGAAATATGCTTACCATTGTAATATTAGTGTTTGAGAGAAAAAGGCCATGTCTGTAGGCTTTATGTAATACAATTTAAGAACTTTCGACTACAGATTCAAGACAGTGACATAACATACTGGTTAAAATAATTTGTTTAATTCGTTACAAAGTTCGTTTAGTTCTTTGTAAAGTTTAATTCATCATGTTCATATTCACACCAACAGATAAACTTCCCGTAGAGGGATTTCGTCCAAACTTGGATAGAAATATACTACAGTGACCTCTCACTTGTACGCGCTCTCTTTTATGCGCGTTTTTTTCGCGGTCCCGGCCAGGGATATAGGAAAACAATGATAATTCTTATTCATTTATGCGCCGCACTAAAAAAGTACCTCTCACTTATGCGCGTCGCAATTTTTTTTTTTTTTACAGCAGAACAAAAACCCTTCTAGGAATGCATTCCCTGGCTCTTTTTCTATTGTTCAGATTCCAGGAACGTATTCCTCTAACTTATGTACAGGGGTGTACGTGGGGGTTCTTGTGATTGACGTCAGTAAAAGTCGCATTTATACAGTAGCCAATTAGAGAGGTTAGTGCTGTACGTACCAAGTGACATTGATCGCTAACGAAAGAATCATCTTTGGAGTTTTGGTTAGATGGTTACGTTTTAAAATGGCGAAAAAAAAAAACGAAATTGTCGCTTTCGTTTAAAATAGATGTTATTAAAAAAAAATTCGAAGAAAATCCTTGTACCTCGAAAAAAGCTTTAGCGGAGCATTTTAATGTCCCAGAATCGACAATAAGAGAGATTTTAAAAAATCGGGAGCATTTCCATTTTCTTTTTGTTCTTTAAAAAATAATTAACCGAAGTTCTACACGTATTTGCATTTTGAAACTAATCTTATTTACATTTTTCGGTAGTGTATACATAGTATTAGTTAACAAAATATATGTACTCTGTATTGATGTTTCATTTTTAAGCTCCCTTTTGTGGTTTTTCACTTTTTTTTTTTTTTTTTTTCGCTGTCCCCTGTGCCCGCGTATAAGTGAGAGATGACTGTATATAAAAACAGCATTTTTCCTAACAAATTTCACCTATCTAGTTTGTTGCGTTTTTTGAGTTATTGTGTTCATTGAAAAACATATATAATTCCAAAACTGTATTTTTCGGACTGCTATGGAGGCGGAAGACAAGAAGATTCGTCAAAGTTTCCAGATCGAATTTTTTTAAATGTTGCATACTTCCTTTTTGTATACTTCGCATACGAGAAAGTGAAAATGGCAGAGTACTATTTCATATGGATTTGTTAAATGTGTGATCATGGCATGGAATACCGTATTTTTGAAATGCAAACTCATTATTTTTCACAAATTTTGTATGGAACCAGCGGGAGTGGTCTCCCCGAAACTTTCTCGCATACGACCAGTAATTGGGGCGGATAAACACCCAGTGGGTAGGTAAATATTCTTGGGTATTGACCCATGGCCTGGTTATTTTGAGAAAAAAAATTATGAATGGTGATTTAGAATGAAACATGAATTTCTCCAAACTTAATATTTTGCAAAAAAAAAAAAAAAAAATTGCGTGTGTTCTCCACTTTTATGCGCGCTGAGGTACCACAACTTTATTTAACGTTTTTGAGTACGAAATCTTATTACAGATATCACGCAAGATTTCACCATACCTTCCAGCTGGAGAATGTCAGAACGAAGTTTCGATTCAAGGGTTTCCGAAGCGCGTGCTTGCGGCTCGCTACAATTTCCTTCGTAGACCGCCAAGGTCAAACGCCAACCATAATAACTCGAGTAAAGTAAACGAAACGCTCGCCAACACACAGTCGTAATGTGCATTTTGAATTAAATATGCAATTTGAACAACTATTTTTTAACCGATTGAGATGAAAATTGGGCACAGATCTATAATTAATATTAGCAACCGTGACACCAAGTTTTATTTATCTAAGCCAAAGGGCTTATGTGATACAAGTATGCGATTATACAGACAGTCAACGCTTTGACAGATTTGGTCCAAAAGTTTGTACGGACCTACATTCATGACGATAAAACTGTGTACCAAATTTTATCCATCTAGCTATTCAAGTGTTTGAGTTATAGTGTTCATATGACAGCGGACTTTCAGACAGACAGACTTCCCGTTGACGGATTTTGTCCAAAATTTGATAGAAACCTACAAATTATGTTTAAAGACAACATACCAAATTTCATCCCCGTAGCTCTAATAGTTTTCGAGTTATCGTGTTCACAGACAGACATGATTCCAAAATTGTGTTTTTCGGACTCATGGAGGTCTAAAACGTGGAGATTCGTCAAAAGAGTTCGAATTTTTTGACGACTACAATACTTTCTCTTCGTATACGAGAAAGTAAAAAGTATATCATTTAGATATTATATAAATCAAAAACTTTTAGGCTATACTAAGTTCGAGCGAGAAGTTAAACTCATTACCTCAGAGGCTGAGAAAAATCCCTCCAAAGACCCTATCGATGAAGATTTTACGGATAATTTATTGAATAGCTGTAGAGCTTATCAATATTTTCTATATTCATGAGCCATTCTCTTCCTCGTCTCCAATACCTGTTAATATTCATGTTTCAGGTTCTTATCTGATACTTGAAAGGTTAAGTGAGAAGCTATTGTCTGCATCGGAATATCTTTCTGATCATACTGAACTTTCAATTGTTAGCAAAGTAAAACTTAGCGATTCCCGGAACTCTATACCACCCTCTCCCTCTTAAAACCAGCGGGAGTGTTTTTCCCTCGACTTTCTCATAAGCAGTAAAACCCGGGTTATCCGAAGTTAAAGCCCTGAATACGTCTCTTCAGAGACGTATTCAGGGCTTTATCTGAAGTGACTCAGATCGCAAATCCAAAAAAATACGTTTTGTACTGCACGGAAATAATCGCGAAGGCGCGGTTTTTTACTTTCTCGTATACGAAGTATACAAAGAGAAAGTATTGTAATCGTCAAAAAATTCGGACTCGAGATTTTGACGAATCTCCACGTTTTAGACCTCCCTGAGTCCGAAAAACACAATTTTGGAATTATGTCTGTGTGTCTGTCTGTGAACATGATAACTCGAAAACTATTAGAGCTACGGCGATGAAATTCGGTATGTGGTCTTTAAACATAATTTGTAGGTTTCTATCAAATTTTGGACAAAATCCGTCTACGGGAAGTCTGCCTGTCTGTTCTGTCCGCGGTCATGCGAACACTATAACTCAAAAACTTGAATAGCTAGATGGATAAAATTTGGTACACGGTTTTATCGTCATGACTGTAGGTCCGTATGAAATTTTGGGCCAAATCCGCCAAAGGGTTGACTGTCTGTCTGTCTGTATAATTTACTTTTCAAAAGAATACCGTTTCAAAAGAATCCTCCACGCGCATGAGTACTGGAAGCAATCTTCTGTGCACGCGAAAGCTATGGAGTGAATTACGTCAGTTTGTCCTTGAGACGTCAAGAGCGAAAAATCGGTACGCATCTCTTTGAATTTGATTCTTTACCTAGATATTTTTCAATCACTATAATGAAAAACCTTCTGATAGTCATAGGATTCTGGGTAACAGTAGGTTCGAATTTTTTTATCCACTCAGGGGGTGGAGAAACAGCACCTTTTTGGGGAAGTATACGAGAAAGTTTAGGGGAGAACACTCCCCCTGGTTTCTTTGAAGCCTCCCCAAGAAGGTCAGTGACTAATTTTAAAATGCTAAAATTAAAATTAATGGGTATTAACAATATTACTTACGAAGAACACAAGTGTAGCCTGCAAAGAGGGTTTTGAATTCGTTTTACACTCAAAACATTTCAGAACTAAAATAGTAATAGATGTTTACGGCTTAACCGAAAAAATCGTCATCCGAAATGCCCTCTTCCCCTTTAGTTTAGTTAACCAGGGTTCAACTGTACTATCGCAATATGGCGCATCTTGTGTTTCATAGTATAATGAAGAAATTGTTCAGCAATGGATTCCGAGACTAGCACTTTTGGACGATTTTACACCGGAAATGGGTGTCAGGCAATGAATCATATGAGCGAATTTCCGGTGTTCTTTGTTAGATCACGCTCAGTGAAATGTAAACATCACCCTTCCAATCTTCATTTCCCCCTATTTTGATGAAAATAACTCCGCCCGGCGCATGCGCAAAAGCTCGGAGGGTTTCCGAATCCGTTGCTGAACTATGCGTTTTAGACGCATTCTTTTCACCCTATTAGGTCTGAAATTTGACATAGGGCAATTGCGGCGTTAAATCTGTTTACTAAATTTCATCCGTCCAGCTTGTTGCGTTTTTGAGTTATCCTAGAACGACAGACAAGCATTTATCTGAAAAAAATATTTTTTCCGAACTCAGGTTGATCTGAAACATGAAGATTCCTCAAAATCTAGAAATCGAATTTTTTAACGATTGCAATACTTTCTCTTTGTATACTTCGTGTATTAGAAAACAAAAGCTACATTAGGAATTATTGTAAAACAATATTGAGCAAAATAGAAAAGGTAAGAAACTGCGAAATGGTACAGTGGAACATAAATTAGTTTTTAATGTCTTTCAAACGCTGTACTTTTTCTTCCGTTTATGAGGTTGTTTGAAAATATATGTGTATGCTGAGTATCATATAATTCAATCTGGACATTCCGTTATGCAACGGATTGCAAATGATTCGATTTTGGACGACAAACCACTGGCACGTTAGGAAGGTACAGTTTTCAATAGTGAATCTGAAATCAATAAAATGGTAGTTCCTAATTGCACATGTACATCAGTTATGTGAAATTATATCGGATTCTTACTTCGAGGTAGTTTTCAGGATATTTGAAATGTGATCCTAATTAATTCTAATCATGTATCTATTTTCAGAGTAAGATGTGATTGAATTGCATGGTTTCAATTTACACGGTATTAAAGACAGCCAATCTACCGCGTTAATCGACGGCTTAATGTATGATAATAAAATTAATTAATTTTCATAGTAATAAATATTTACACAGCTTTAAAACTCCTTCTCTCCACAAATGTGCAATGGCTTAGAGACCGGAGGACAAGAGGGGTATAGGTGGATCGGGGCCAATTTTAGGGGGTTCTACGGAGACAAAACATTATTTAAATGGGGCAGAAAATAATACTATGCCCTGGACGCACTTTTACCCGCTAAACCACTGATAGCGACTAAAAATATCGTACGCCCCGCGCGCAAATTACCCTTGATACGCCACTGAAATTATGCTGTTTTTTAGAGACAAAGTTTAATTCTGATTAGCGGCCATTTGCATTCTTCATATAAAGAATAGAAAGCCCAAACGTTGGAATCTTTGATTAAAACTGAAAGAACGTTTTCCGAAGATTTAACTTCAGATATCTAAATCACAAGTCCATGAACTCCCAACGAATTCCGTACGGCGACTTCCGCTATGAAAGTAGATGATAAAAACAGGATACTTGAAGAACCATTTGGGTTTGAATCTCCAATTTCTAAAGAGATCCATGCTGAATCTCAATGATTATCCATTATTTTATCTCTTTATTTTTTAAGAAAAAGAACCTGGGCTGTTGAAGAGCTCCAAAGAGGTGGAACGCAAAACAAAATGCTGGTCTCTGACACACCTGTGGGCGGACCATGATTTCAGAATACTACTTTTAGCCATGACATTGGCCTGATCTTGATATTAATCAATGTTCTTATCGATAGCGTAGCGTGCTTGAATCAAGATGAACGATTTTTCTGCCATTTTTTTTTCTCCCGCGTCAAAATTCAGTGTGCGACTTGGCGTGCTTGCATGTCACTCTGAGTCCAACGAGAATGTTACATCTACCCGATGGGAGATCTCTGGACAAGTTATATTTCATAGTTTTTCGAAGTTGAAATATTACTCTGGTAGAAGGTGCGGCGTTATTTTCGCTTAACTGATAAAGGAATTCGTAGTTGAGTCACGTATTGTGTTTGTCCTGGGTAGATTAATCTACATATTCTTTCTTTTAAGAATTTACTGAATGTTCTTTTTTGTATTTGTGTTTGTGTTTAGTGATTAATCAAATATATAAAGTCTCGTGTGTAGGTGCATGAATTAATTACAATTTACTTTTCTCAAATGAGGAGGATGTGTTCGAGATTT
>BGPR01000461.1:577992-598717 GCA_013235015.1 Araneus ventricosus
CGGGGCAATTTATATGGATAAAATTAAATACTCTTTGAAATTGAAAAAAAAAAAGAACTTTTCCCTTATCCCTGGGTCCAGGTCCCAGATATTTTGTCCCTCCTCCCCCCCACGTCTCGGCGAGCCTGTTTAGGATATAAACCCGATGTCTATATCGGACTCTTCAAAACAAGCAAAAAAATAATAATAATAATGACACACAAACGACCAATTTTATATTATACACTGAATTTATTGTTATTCATTATACACATCAGGTACAAAAATAGTTTCTCTCATGTACATATTTACAAAAAAAGATTATCTGAAAAATAAATGATCGAAATGATTCTCAATGAAAAAGAGTGCGGCTCTCAGACATGAGGACGAAGGATGAAAAGTAAATATGAAAGACGAGCAACCTACTTTTCTTCAAAAAATTGCATAGTTAGACTCGCGCGCCCGCGGGGTCAAGCAGCCGACAAAAATAAAATTCAAGGTCAAGTGCATCATATTTACTTTCGAGGCTTCACCACAGCGTATGTCTCTATCTGGAGGAAGTAAGGTTAATTTAATGCAGTATGGAATATCATTGCTGGGCCAGAATGCAATGAATGCGGTTTTCGGAGCTATACGACATGTTCTTGGCGGCAGAAATGAAAATGATTGCACCAATTTTTTTAGGCTTTTGATTTTGAAATATTATGCTATTAATTGTCTATATTTTTATCTTTAGAAAGAAAGCCCAAGACGCAATTTTTCATGCTTGTTGTTTTTGCTTTACATTTAAATTTGGTATGTTAAAAGAAAGTTATAACTAAATTTTTTAGTTTTTTTGCTATAAATTTTCACTCCGAATTTTAATAAAAATAAATAAAAGTTTAATTATTTTCCGTTGTTACCATCTTTTAAAATTTTCTTTTTGACTTTTATTTACATATCTGATGTAGATGATGTGATAAAACAAGGTCCTCACTTTTTTTGTTTATTTATGAAGATATATATTTCAGCAACAATTCTTTAACGTCAAAATAGAATTAAATCGTTTTATTAAAATAGGAACTGTTTTTGAACAATTACATTTTTGGAGATCTAAAATAATTTGGAGATGCATTCGTAATATTTATTTTTTCCCTCAAACCATTAAAGTGTTTATTTTTATTACAGTAGTGAGTCCAAATAAAATTTAAATATTAAACTTTTCTATTTTGTTTATTGTCAATACATATTTTGTTGATTATTTACAAACAAATAGGTGAATTATTTCACTGTCAAATAAATATTTGTTTTTTTTTCAAAACTGCCGAATTAGATTTATACACCCTCTGTTATTTTTCATAAAACAGCATCTTATATCTTTTACATTTAATAGAACTGCTTGAATGTATTTTATAAATGTGTAACTTTACACCCCTTTATTGTTATTCATTGACGAAACTAAACTAATCTAAAAAAATGTAAGATGAACAGGACATAATATAGTTCGTCTGAAGTTTTGACCTTTTGCTATAATGCCTTTTTGCAAACCTGAAATTAGTCTTATAAACAGCTCCTCAAAAGTCGGATAACAATGAATTTGCATATGAAAGAAAGAATTCTTAAGCGTGGCATGAAAGAACAGGATTTTTTAAAAAGAAATAACTCATAGTATATGATAACCTAAAAACCGTTTTTTCCTTACGAAACAAATGATATATGGAAAACCAGCGAAGCATTCATTGCAATCTGTTTTCATAGAATTGGTACATTATTTACATAAGAGCCGCGGAACAGGAAGTTATTGCGAATTTATTAATAGCAGCGGAAGGTTGAAGAGTTCCATTTCAGTTAATAATTAGAAAATCGATATAAACTTTTCATTCTTTAAAAATATTCAATGATAATTTTCATACAAAATATTTCCACAGATCAAAGTGATGCCAAATTCATATAATTTATTTTCCGCATTCTCGTATTTTTTGATTAACAAACATCTTTTTAATCAAACAGTGTGATTATTTTTTTCCTCAGAAAAAGAAATTGCTCCCGAATATCGTTGTGGAAATATGAAACTTTCGTTTTAAAGTAATTTTATTTTGCAATCAATTTATCTTGTATTGAAATAAATTTTGTAAACATTTGCTATGCATTAAATATTTATCGGAAATTTTATTAAGGTATTGTAAAAAATATTGAATGTTTGTGGTGGATCTTTCACCTTCCGCTACAAAAGAATAATTTTATTTCTTACAAAAACATGAGCCTACACCCTGTATAATTCGTGTTTCCAAATGTTATCATTTTCAGCTGCTGCTAAAATAAATCACAAATTTCCAAAACAAAACTAATGAAGAATATATTCTTGATATATTTGATATGTATGAAGATAGATATTCAATTAAATCTTCAGAAATAAAGAATGTTCGGTAGTTTTTGATCTTGTACAAACTATGGTAGTATTGAGGACTTACATATATGTACATAAGTGGCAACATTCAGATCAATTTTGACTTTGAAAAAAACATTGCTTTTAAAGAGAAATGACTCTTTAAGAACAGAGTGCGGCTCTATTTTGTAAGTATCCAGTAAATTTTTCACGCTGAGAATGATTCAAAAGCAAAGAAAAGGAAAACGATTATACCAAAATTCCAAAGGCCTTTTGAATTACTGGGCAATTCATTAATACGCTTATAACATAATGTTCTTTCTGTATCTGTTTTATAGATATAATTCAAGAATTAATAAAATACTAGAGACCAAATCTCATCGCCTAAATCAGATTTGATTGATTAAATTGTTATGAAGTTGCACGAAGGGAATCCCATAATTTGAACAATGATGAGGCCTGAACAATGAAGGAACCTGAACCAACACTCTCAATCTCCAAAATTTTCATACCACACTAGTGTACGAGCATTTGCCCATGAAGGTATTTAACTTATTCCAAATTCATATGCAAGGGGAATCTTTGATGGAACCTGATCTTAAAGTAACGGCCCATTGTCGACGAATACGGCTCTAGATATCATAAAACTCGAATGATTTTTTTTATGAACAAAGAGTTACATTTAAATGATACTATTAATAAAACTAACTTACATACACATTATCAAATAATTTAATATTCCTTCAGTGAAGGTTGTAATGATAATTAATTTAGCTGCAATCGGTTCGCCGCAATGTTATTGAACTTCTGATGCGTGGCAGTCGATCTTTCAACTTTTTACGATGTAGGCACCGAGTGAAATCTTTTGCATGGATTTCTTATAAATTATCAATAACCAAATTTCGTCACAATGCACGTTAATTTCAACTACAACATATAACAGAAATCTGAATCTTTTCCTTGTACATCGTACAGATATTGATTGTATCAGCCATTTTTTCCCCCCTTGCGTACGAGTTGGTACAACCGCCGTATTAATAACTCTAATTCTACTCTCGTAAGCTAATCCAAAGGGATTCTTGAATACTCTGAAGATCGTTCTACTCCCTTATAGAATTGTATCCCACACATGTGCGATGGCTAGTTTGATTGTTAGTGAAGTATCGGAAAGAAAAGATTAAAATTCTCTACAGGTGGTAGTAAGGAATTACCTATTTCAATTTCTAACGATTTTAAAAGGCGAGGGCCCATGCCTCCCTCCCCGGCGTCGTAATTCCTATTTTAAGAGTCACCTTTTTGATTTTTAGCAGCCGTAATTGGAAGGTTAATCATCAAAAGACAGATATGACGTTAGCTATATTATAAATTACACGATTTTTGCATTGTTCCCCAGTTAGAATTCCACCCCAGACCATTTAGCTCATAAAGATCTACAGTGGCGAATCCAGGGGGGGGGCTATCGGGCTACCGCCCCCCCCCAGAGCCAAGCCAGAATTCTTGATTTTATTTAACATCATTACAACCTGTTTTTTCTTAATTTATCTCTTTTAAAAAATAATAAAATCGTTTCAACATTACTTTCTGGCTTGACTGGCTCGAAAATTTTCCTACTTTTGTAGTCATTCCACTTGTACTTGTAGCTTTGGCATGGTCGAAGACAATTTTTGGCTAGTTATTTCATTGTAATTTTTATTAAATTATCGAAAGTATTGTATTGTTTTTTATGATTCTTATTGTCAGGTGAGTAAAGTCTGTAAAGTTAAAGAGTTTTGGTTTACTTTAGCCTTCAGATTTTACCTTCATCACGACAATACAAAATTTTTATGACCTCAGCCCCCCCCAGACCCGAATCCTAGATTCGCTACTGAAGATCTATGAATCAAAACAGATACCTTCCAGTTTAACACATTGGCGTAAATTTTGCATATGATGTCATCTTTGAAATAAAACTGAATGAATGTTTGTTTTCAAAATGCAGCTGTTTTCCTTCTCTTTGCTTTCGATTGAAGATGAGATGAGATGAGGTCAGAGGAAACATTAATCTATTGCTTGAGTGACACTTCGTGCCGATGAACACTACCGATAACAATGCATAAAAAAGAGTGAGAGGGGGAGAGCTTGGGGAGCAGTGTACACAAGCAGAGGTATGGGTAGAGTAAAGATGTTTTTTCAGAAAAATCGATCCTAATGGCTTTCTGGAATAACTGGCATTTTGATATTTCAAAAGGCGTTGAATGGCGCCACATAGCGGCAGTTATCAGCAAATATTCGATTGGGATATGAGACTACTTTCTAGTTTTAGTTTTTTCAACTTGTTAAGATATCATGCTGAAAGTTATGGATCCTTTCTTAGGAAGAAACTTCGATTAATTAATTTCTTAAGTCCTTTCATTAATGAATCCTACAAAATAAATATGTTTTCCAATAAGAAGCCGTTTCTGCAAGGAAAAACGACATCAAGAAGGCATCTATTTTTAATACATGCCTTCATAATAAATACTTTGAAAAGCAAAAGTGAAAAATAATAAATACACGAAACAAAGAAGGCTTTTCACGCATTATATTTTGGCGAAAGTTAGTCCGTTTTCGACTAAAGGACATTCACCTCATACTTAAAGAAAATTTTAAAAAGTTAATAAAATAAGAACTATTTTCTAACATCAAGTAGTGTGGAAAAGTTACTGTAAAAAGGATTTCATTTAACAAGCAAAATTTTGAATCGAATTAATGTTAATAACTTTAATTCGATATAACATTAATAATAATTAATAACGTTAATAATATTAATTAAAAAATGTTTTTAAATGCCACTGTGATTGACTGGAAAATTCTCGAAATGTGTTCTCGATTAAATACAATCTGTTTTTCAAATCTTTAATGTTATTTAACAAGAGATATCAAACTAAAAATAGCAAATTAGGCTTATCGTTAATAGTACTTTTTTATACGTAACTTTCAGCAAAATATCATTGAAAGTTCATTCGCTTTTATATAAGGAGACTATGTATCTGTATGTTTACAGAAAGAAGTCAGTTGAAATCTTTTAAGAAATCAAGCAAAAAAAAATAATCAACACATTTCAAATTTCAAAATAACCACTCCTTAAAATGTCTCGTATTAATGATAGTCTTAAATTTTTTTAAAAAATGATAAGTTATAAATATTTTAAGAATTTTAAACGAATTTTTCTTCGAAAAATACTTAAGTTTTTGTTGAATTTAAAAAAGAGCAAGAACATAATTTCTTAATTCTGATAAACAAGTAAATGTCATATAGAAAAAAATATTGCATTTTATAGATTAAAATGTTATATATTTCACGAAATTCATGAGATTGTGTTATAACTGTTTGTAAGAAGAACTTTTTACATATATGTTAACATTTTTTATATATTGACAAATAAAAACCTATTGAATCAGCTTTCTAAAGCTATGAATCATCTTCAGCTTATTCTACGCACACCTCGGCTGATATTTTCATCACATTCCATTCACACTAAATCTACACATCAAAGGAAAAACATGCACAAAGTTTTTTTTTTATCAACAGTTTTCAAATCTGCCCCCGTCTTCTCTGCCACAGAAGGATTATCCGACAACTAACAAGACTTTGATTTTCCTTTTTTCATTTCCAGCTAAAGTATCAACATCCTGCCGATTTCGGATTCAAACATCTGCGTTTAATATCAACAAGGAGAGAATTAAAGTGTTTTTTTTCTTTGTTTGTGGAATAACAACTGAAAGCCGTGAAACACTATATAAAATTATTGAACAAAAAAGGGTCTTGTTTGTGTCACTGCTACTTGTTTAAATTTTTCAATCGGAACAGGTTTTGCATCAATTATTATTTGAAGTTTACTAAATTTGGATTTAAAAAAAGTTTTGCGAGTTCTATCGTACGCTCAATTTCGCTTAACGTTCTCTTTTTTTCACCCCCATCTTTTTTTTTTGGTTAAATTGGTCGTATTATAAATATTATTTTTACTTCTCCAGCAACAAGTGGATAATTCGAATTCTAAGAAGGGGGGGGGGGAATGTTTTCCTTTTTGATTGCGTACAGCTTTTTAAATTCCAATCAGACAAGTTTGAAATTTAGTTTAATTGCTTATTCAATGAATCATAAATTTAAAAAGAATATTGAAAAATATACAGTTAAATGACATACAAATTTAAGCAAAAATACATAAATTTTTCTGGAAAAACGATGTAATTGTATGTATAAAATACGAATGATTGACAATTCGTTGTTCTGTCAGGAAAACTTTAACGGAAAATTACTTTTATGTATTTCAAAACATTATTTAAATTATAGTTATTGTAACCGTCACAATAGTTTAAGTAACCTGCTTGAAGTTTAAAAAAATTTAATTAAATTCTCCAGAAAATAATTATTTTAGAACGAGAATTCAAATTTTCATATTTCTTTGAATAATCGCAGAATAGTATACTTTAAAACAATTATCCTAGTATTGATCGCACATTTTTCCAAATCTTTTATATATTCATATCCAGGAAATAAATTTGCCGTATTTTATGTACATAAGTTACGAATGCTGTCTCAGTGTAATTTTTTTAACACATAGACGAGTAGATAGAAATTTCACAACCGCAGAGTGAGATATATAGTAAGACTTTCATATACTTCAGAAAAATAAATGCTTGATACAGATAGAATATACATTCTTGATATGTCGGATAATCCCTTTGAATACTAGAATGATATTTCCGAATTGGAATGTCTTAAGCATAAGAAATTCTGACTAGACACAGTCTGGATATGTAATCATTTTTTTCTTGACCACTGAAACCGGATACGGTTGCAGAGCAGAAAGGAGTTCCACGACCTACTTGTTGTAGACGGCTGTAGAAGACGACACAAATCACATTGAACCACATTTTATACATTTATAGACTAGGACAGGCAGCTTTTTAAAAATTTTCTTCTCTCATTTTTTTCTTTCTTCTTCACTATTCATTTCCTTCTTTCTTCAATAAAAAAAGCAGCTTAAGCTGTTGGAAAAAAGTCAATAAAATGTATTCATTTATTTTGATATACATAACAATGTTCACCAAATGCACTATGAACAAGAATTCATATCGTAGATGAAACTGTAATACATGTAAATGATACAAAGCATAAAATAAATCACAATAAGAAAACAAAAGACGAATATAAATACATACAAATTTAGCACATTCTAAGAATTCTAGAACAGCAATCAATTAAGAACAGCTCTTATTGTCGTCAGTGTTTCTAACAATTAAATGCAAACGATTTTCAAATAAGTTTCATATTAAAAAAGAATATTCAGTACTTCAACTTTTCATTTTCATCAAACCGGTAGGGATCAGATTATTAAAATATGAATTTATTGAAATAATTATATTTTTTTCGAATCTGATACAGTTCGCTCAAGGATGTAAAGTACTCAATATGCGATTTTGTTTTCTCTTTAACTGTTCAAATTATTAATTTTGTTGTAGCTGTGAATCTAAATATAATTTGAATTCTTAATTTTTCTATGTAAAATATGAAGATTTTTTTGGATATTTATTGACTATTTATTAATGGAAATGTGAATTATTTTATTTTAGAGTAATTCTTTTATACGCAGTCGAGCTATGCATTCAATCTAGCATTTTGAATTTCAATAAATATTTTAGTTTAAAACTGCATTATGGTTTCACATTTAATACAGAAATAAATAAAAGCAACTTATGTTGTTGTATTGAGGAATGATGCGAATCTATTTTCAATAAAAAGCGGAATTTAAGAAAATAAATGCGTCAGTTATTTAAATTATAGCAAAGACCTAAAGTTCTTATCATGTCAGCAATAACTTAGCTGTAAATTAGAACACGTTAGTTTAAAAGAAACTTCATCCTTTAAATTTTTTTAACGTCATCTAACAAAATTACTCTAAAAGAAAATCCAATACTGCATTCACTGGAAATTTACGAATTAGTAGTATTTTACTACATATTATTCCTATAAAAATTTTCTATAATTAGCTTTTTACAGTTAAATATTTCTTCGTAAACTAAAATACTGTTTAATAAAGTCCAAAATGCTCAAAAACTTTGAATTAAAAGAAATACTATATGCTTCAAATCAGATAAAAACCCACCCATGTCTAAGTTATTTTCAAAACCGGAATACACGCATATCTCAACAATAAGGCTGCTATTAGTCATAGCAATTAATTCGTCGCAAGCCATTTTAGAACTTCTGAAAAGAGCTTTTGTGCAATTTTTGTCATTGTTCTATTCATTCCGAAGCCTGAAAAAATGAAAATAATTAACTAAACTCTTTGTTTTCGATTCACAGAAAAACGGCAAAGTGCACTTCAGAATCATCAACTTCTTGCACCGTTTGAACATTCCGAGTGGCAAAAAAAGAACTTTTTTTGGAACCACATGGCGTATTTCATAAACAAAGCGAGGCGTTCTATTCTTTTTTTATGAGTGAGATACCTCTCCCGGTTAACGTCAAAAGAAACCATAACAATGTTAACGTCTGTTGCTTAGATTGCTATTTGAGGTTTACTGTGTTTGTTCTGGACGAATACAACGAAGCTACTTCCTGTTGCCATGCAAAGCAACTTATGTTCATTTGTAAATATTTTGCTTAGACTGGAGCTACTAATAAATACCCATCGAGTTAATGACAGAAACATAAAGAGAAAAAGAATCGAAATCAAAAATATTTATCAGAAAAGCCTGAAAGAACTAACTTTTTTTATTTCTCCATCTTCATCTCTTTTCTTCTGATTGCTGAAAAATATCAATTTACCATTAAACTCTTCATGTATAAATATGAATTATCCATTGTTCATTTCAAATTTGAATTTTCATGGACAAAATCAAATTAGGGATAATTTTTCTACTAACAACTCTTTCTCCAATTCTAGTTTCATAAAAGTCGATCTTTATTTCTTCTAGCTTAAATTTAGGCGAAAAAAATGACCAGATTTTATGGATTTCAGTCTAGGGCATTCTAGAAGCAGAAATGTTGAGAATGCAGGAGATATGGGATAAGCTAATTAATGAATGCATTAAAAAGCTGAAAATATATTCTAAAACGAGAAAATTATTAATCATTACAAATTTTTTTTAAAAAGCAAAAAACATATTTAGCTATCACTTTTTACTAATTTTCTATCAGGTCGAATCTTCTGCATTGATCACAATAGGCTGAGCATATTTTATGTACTAGCTGATCCTGCGCATAGTATCTGCGCTCCTTTATACGCACATCCATACATTTCCCGCCAAACTGACGCATTCTAGTTCCGTAGTTGATGAGAGGGGTTACGGTTCATTGGGGTTTGCAGACCCCATCACCTGTACTGTTCAGCAACGGATTCCGAGACTAGCACTTTTGGACGATTTTACACCGGAAAGGGGTGTCAGGCAATTAGTCATATGAGCACATTTCCGGAGTTCTTTGTTAGATCACGCTCAGTAAAATGTAAACATTCTGCACTTTCTCCCCTATTTTGATGAAAATAACTCGGCCCGGCACATGCGTAAACGCCCGGAGGGTTTCCAAATCCGTTGCTAAACAATAAATCTGACAGATATGGCTGTATGAAAATGTAAATTATACCTGCTAGTTAATGCACGTACCAAATGAAAATAATTTATTAATGAATAGTCTTAGAAAAAAAAACTGTTTACAGATTTTTTTGAAACTTTTTAATTTTCAATGTTTAAAAATAAATCAATTAAATTATCAAGGCGATACTAAAGTGATGAGAGGATATAGAAGAAAGAAAAAGGTAATGATAGCGAGTGAAAATAATCAGGAAAAAATTTTAATATTGAAGGATCGAACCCGCATGCAATGGTATGAGCGTGATGCGTTGACGACTGTGCTATCGGGACTTACGGGTTGAGGGTGAAACGGGATTTTATCTCATTTCGACTGTCATTTATATCGCAGTGCGTATAATGGAAAAGTACCGAAAATACAATATTCATAATAGAAGTTCTATAATAGTCATCTCAGTTTATGAATTAAAACGATTTTCTGGTCGCTGACTTAAACTATTTTGACGTTGATCTGGACGTTTTCTGTCTCGCTTAGCTCATCTGTTTCATTTCTAACTGAACTCTTTTAAATAATTTCACTCGCAAGTTTCATTATATTGTTAGAAATATTGTGAACTACATGTCTTTTACTCATTTTTTGCCGAGAAAAAGTTGTTTCACAACAGAATGAATTTAGCAGCAGGCTTTACTTATTAAGTTATGCCTAACATGGAGGAAGCTATCGGTTTTGTTTTGTAAACAAACCGATCGTTGCCATCAGCAAAAGATAAATTATCCTCTTTCACGTACCTTAGAGTATTATATACATAGATAGCAAACGTTGGGAAAGAGAATTCTTCAGAAGTAAACTTTTGAAAAATTAAATCTAATTAATCTCTTTCAGAAAAGACCTATTTATTAATAAGTCAACAAAAGTGAGACAACCAAGGATAGTTAATTCAAGTTTGGGGCCGTTCCCGTTTAATTAGGAAGTCTTGTCGCTTTATAGACAACTAATAACAATACCCCAAAAAAGTATGAGCATTCATTTGATGCAGATAAGGATAACTTATCAGATACATAATTTCAATGCTAACATGCTAAATAATACTTCCTCTGTCCGAAAATATGGTATACATTTCGATATATATATTAGGGTGGATCGAAAATTCAAAGTGTGGATAAAATAATCGTCATAGGGTGCAAAAGTTGTCTTTTAAGTGTACTAGCATACGTGCAAAATTTTTTCAACTTTGTTTAATATCTTCCGGTGTCCCAAGACGCTTAAATATTTGCAAGAAAACGATTTTTATGCAAATTTCGAATTAAAAATTAAAATGTGTTAAAGAAACGAGTTTACAAGGAGAAACGTAGAGGATAGGGCGAAGTAATGATAAAAATACCAACAAAATTTGGAAAATTATCGTAATGAAAAAGTATCGTGTCTGTTCGATATCACATTTTGTAAGTGCACAAATTTCGATACATGCAAATGTCAGAAAGACATGAAAATTCCACTTGCTGAGCGATTGTTTATAAAAGGTCAAAGATTATTAAGGAAAATGGTTATTGGAGAAGTGGACGTAATTGCAACTAAAAAAATGAGAAAAGGGAAAAAGAAAACAGATGGAAGACAAAAGAATAAAACGTAAAATGGTTAAAAGTGATGCTGATGCTGCTCATGCTCAATCAACGGAGCTACTTGAGCTCAACACTATGTTTTCGTCCTTGTATACAGATACAAATGTAATTACCTTGGAATATCAATTATAAAATCGTTTAGATTTCCCTACCTTAGCAAAGGAATGTGATCGATACGGAATTTCAGATAGAGTAGCTGCTTCATTTCCCAATGCTGTTCTACAAGACATTGGAATTGTACACGAAGGGGAGACTTCGCATGTGGTAGATCGCAATAAAATTCTTAGACAGAGTAAAAAGCTTTAAAATGCAGTTGCAGAATCTACTAAGTTAACAGTGTCTTGGTATTTTTTAACCGGATTATATTTCGATGGGAGAAAAGACAACACAAAAGTGCTAATTAAGAAGGACACAAAGTACTACCCAAAGACCATAAAGGAGCATTATACTCTTGTAAAGGAACCTAACTCTGTGTATATCGGACATGTTACTGCTGCAACAGGAGGAGCTAAAGCCATAAAAGAAGCAATAATCAATTTTTTTGTATCAAATAATATGCAATTAAATGTGCTAACAGTAATTGGATGCGATGGAACAAATGTTAATACTGGGCAGAAGGGAGGTATTATTCACTTGATGGAACTGGCCTCAATAGACCATTACAATGGTGAATTTGTTTGCTTCAAACAAATGAGTTACCTCTCCGTCATCTACTAAATTCTTTGGATGGTGCAACAACTGGTCCTAAAGAATTTTGTCGATCAATTCGTAAAGCAATCAAAACCTGCGAGGAGCTACCTGTATCTCCTTTTTCTACAATAAGTGTGGAGAATATGCCACATAATATAGATAGAATGGTTCTCAGCAATGATCAGCAATATCTATATGATATTTGTCTAGCTATATCACGTGCTGAATGTTATTCTGACCTGGCATTAAGAAAGCCTGGTGCAGTTGCTCACTCAAGGTGGCTAACAATTGCAAGCAGAATTTTAAGGTTGCATGTGGTCACAGAAAAGCCATCTGACAATCTTATTACTCTTGCAACATATATTATGAAGGCATAGGCAACCTGTATGGTTCCATGTCCAAGCAAAGCCCTCCATAACAGAAGGAGCGCGACATATTTGAAAACTTATCTCATTTTCTAGATATTTGGAACCCAATTTAAGAAATATAGTACACACTTTTATTCAACGAAATAACTTCTTTTTTCATACTGAAAATTTACTAAATTCTGCTTACAGATAACAGAGAGAATATAAGGTCTTTAGCATTACGAAAACTAATTTGTGCTGGAAATGAAAACAGAGGATCATCAGAATAAGAATTTTTCAAGTACCAAAAATAGATTTTAAAGCAAAGGATTATTTTGCACTTATTAACTGGCAACGAATTGGACATTTTGAACCACCTCTTTTGATGAATGTGTCAAATAAAGAAATTGAGGCCATAGTAAAAGTTAGACGGAAGAATGGTCAAAATATCCAAGCTGTAGAAAGATGTTTTCTCTTAGTGTCTGAAGCGTCGGAAAGTGTATATGGAGAAGAGAAGAGACACGGCTTCATATTGAATAAGATGCAATCAAGAAGTCTTATCAAGCATTATAATACCAAAAGTGATTGCATCCTTTAGAAATATGCAAATCTTCAAACGAATAGAATTAAAAAATCTACGATATAAGTTCACTTTTTATAAGTTTTGGATTTATTGCTTTGACTATTAAATTTCTACTTCATGTATTATTATAAAATTATAATTATTTATAAGTTTATACTTTAATATTTGAATAATCTGCAAATTTTTCAAATATTTTTCATTAATTCACAATTTTTAATAGATATTTGCAAAAATGCCAATTTTTAACTTTTTTGGGGGCTTTCAGGCCACCATAAGATATGAATGAATTTTAATAATAATAAAAAATGTAAACTAATATATCCAAAACAAAACTTTCTTACCCGGGGCTAAAGAAAATTTTTTATAAATTTCCTCCCAAAAAATGTCATTTTTAACTATTTTTGGAGACACTTGGGGCACTGGAAGATATGAATGGATTTCAATAAAAAAATATATGTAAACTAATATGCCTAAGACACAACTTTCCCGCCCCATGCCCAAAAATAATTTCAAAACAAAACAAAAAAATTGTAAATTTTCATAAAAAATTCAATTTTTAACTATTTTTGAGGCGCTTGGGGCACCGGAAGATATAAATGAATTTCAATAAAAAAAAATTATATAAACTAATATACTTAAGACGCAACTTTCCCGCCCCCTGCCAAAAATAATTTCAAAAAAAAAATTTTTTCCTATACTTTTCGATCCACCCTAATATATATATATATTTCGAAATTAAATTATATATATTTATTAAAGTGTATATATATATATATGTGATAATTTAATTTTTTAACTTTCCTAAATAATCTTAACGATACCTCATTTTAAATACTTCTACTTTCAACATAATTAACGCACTACAACTTTCTTTTCTAATCACGAGTTTCAAGGGGAATTCCCTATTCTGAGTACTTAAGCGTTCTGCGCATTCTTTTCTGCCCTTTTTCACGCCAGCATGTAAGCATTCAACATCAACGCGCCGCGCGGGCGTAAGCTTCTAAATTCTGGTCATGGAGCTGCAAACAAATTAAGTGCTTTACCTATGAGAAATAATGCCTGATGCCTAAATAAAAGAAGATTTAAACAAATATCGTCTCTTCCTTGATGAAAATGGACTGCCTTTCACTTCTTTTAAAGCCAGATGTTACATATATATACACTTTAAAATACAAAGTAATTTCATTTGAAGTTGGTTTTGCCCTTTTCTAGGACTTGAGAAATGTTAAATTCGTCAGTGACCGTCCGCCATGACAAAATTGCACATTATTAATATGCAAAATGTTATAAGTAATTGCAGTATTTGTTAAGTCGAATAACTTTATAAATGATATATATAAACATAATTTAAAATACAAAGTAGTTTCATTTGAAGTTTGTTTGTCCCTTTTCTAGGGCTTTTTGAAAAATTAATCGAATGTTAATTAATCGAAGTAATTTCAGTAAATTACTTTTATTTGTGTCACTCTTCCTTCACAATACAACACTACTTTCATCAAAACTACCCATTTCGTAAATACAGCTGGTGTTACTCTACTTTATACAAAATAGTTCAGGGTTTTAGTGGGCAGCCTATATATAAATTTGATGCTATATTTTGAAGTCTACATTAGAGAACTCGTATGCCCCGAGATTACCACAGGCAAACCATGTGAGATTACCTCGTTATTTTCTCCTTTATCTGCTGTCTCAGCAGCAGCAGAGTCTCCGTATTTTTCAGAGAGGGAGGCAAATTGTGTGAGACATGAGAGTTCGTTGACGACCCCTTTCCCATCCCTCCTCCTCCTGCTGCTTCCCTGGGAACTGCTGCTTGTGCACGAAGGGAAGGAAGGCTTCTGGTAGGAAGGGATGTCGTCTGTTGAAAGAAACAGATTATTAACAACAAAAATTAATTGATGAAAAAGGTGATGGCCCACTTAAAGGGCCAGGGCTTCGAGATCGGAAGATTACGAATTTGAGACCTAATTTCAGCAAGAATCTACCATGTATAGGAATCTGGTACATTAACATATAATAACGTGTCATAATTATATAATAACGTGTCATCATGTAGGTGTTTGGAAAGTGTGATGCTGGATCAGATTCCGTCATCTCACCAAGGTTAAGCATAATAAAGTCCATCTGTAATAGCTCCGAATAAAAGCGTTAATCCGAAAAGAAACAAGACAAATGAATCCTTGTGTCTTAAGACAAATGTTCTTACGTGAATGATATGCTTTGAATTATTGAGTTTTGCGGTTCGATTTGATTTTTGAGAGTAACCCGCACATTGTGAATACGAGAGGGTTACTGAGGACGTACCTTGCCTGTTTGTCACAGTTAGTTGATGAGAACGACTCGCGGCCGATTAGATCTTCGGTTAAATCGTCCTCTTCAAAATCCTCACTTGCATAGAATGGCTCTGAAGCTGAGACACGACAATCGTGTAGTCAGCTTTGAATCGCCAGAAAGCAATACACACACGCGCACGTGCGCTCACACAGACAGACACACACGCATGCGTGCGCATATACACACACGCACACACATCGTTTATCAGTTAAATTGACTTTCAAAACTTTATTCGGTCTTTTTTTTAAAATTCCGATAACCGAGAGGTTTCTGTTCATTCTTAGAAAATCCTTTTGCTACACAATTAATTAATTTACATAAGTGGAACTTTAAGCATCCATAATTTATTAAAGGCCATCAAATATTCCGTTATTGAATTCCAATTAATGTTTAACATCTTGATGTACTTAATATTTGGACATCTGATTAACTCCCTGAAAGATGTGTCTAGCACTGTAACAGCTGAGAAACATGACAAAAGCTTACAAACATAAACATATGCTTAAAAGCATATACATCTGCAGGTGAATACATGCGTAACGGATAATCTCCGGTTCAGAATAATTATTAGTATCGATAATAAGGTAAATAAACATTCCAGAATAAGTATTGAAGAAGAAAATGAAATAATAACGTGCTAAAATAGCTAGAAAAGTGTAAGAATGAAACTTCCTAGATGTTAATTACTACTTAGATGTTTATTTTTTTATAAAGAAAAAAATTTTGTGTTGCGTTAATAATAGGTTACGTTGATCAAAAATTTAATAAAAAAATTAAGGTATGAGCTTTCATTTATTCGAAAAAATGAAAGCAAAAGTTGAAAATAATTTTTCTGATTACAATAAAATGCATGGTTCGAATAAAAGCCTTATATTTTGTGTATAATTGTGAAACCTTATATTTTGTGTATATTCCCTTAAACAAATGGAATATTCCTAGAAGGTAAAGGCGCCCACGCTTTTATTCGAACCACGCATTTTATTGTAATCATAGAAATTATTTTCAACTTTTGCGTTCACTTTTTCGCATGAATAAAAGCTTAAACCTTTATTTTTATCTATTTATTTTATTTTCTACTCTTTAGTGACGGCTGACACGGATACACACGACATGTTGGGCATAGTAAACCAAGTAAAATTGCCGAATTCTCCAATATAAAATACATATTAAATATTCGTTACGAATAGTATATATTACGAATTTGACAAAAGTGAGACACAGACCGAGAGACGAAACAAGACTCATTTTTCCGATCTGACCTTTGACCCTCAAGCCGCTCCGAAATGGGGATGATTCACAGGCCGTGCCCCCTTCTATTGTGTGTCGTCTAGTGGTGTTGTTACAACCCGACGTAACGTGAGGTTACCACCTTCCAAATTTTATCATCCAAATATAGGGCTAAAATTTTAATATCATTTTGTTAGGTTTAAAATAAGTATATATTGCAAATTTCTTTGCATAATATTGTATTGTCTCCGGAAACCCACCACGGTGCTAAATTTCAAAGCTGTAGCTCTATTGGAAGTGGGTAAGAAATCGATCTCAAGATTTGTGGACAAAACACTTATAAAAAAGCACACACCACACAATAATTTACACCATGTAATAATTTTCTAAGATGATATAAAAATATGCTCATATGATTTGTTTTTCAAGCTGAACAAACAGAATTTTATGCAACATATCATTTCACGGTGATTCGAGAATATCATTAAGAGTATAAATTAAAAATAAATATTTGTCCGCATTAATACTTTTCTTTCAAAATTCTTTGAAACACAAGAATGCATTTTTAATCACATATTCTTTATGTAGATTATATTAATGTAATATTTTTTGTTTAATTTCGAAATAAAAATGCGCGTTTTTGTTTGAATTTTTTGTCGCTTTCTAATAATGATAATGGATTTTGGGTGTGGTTACATATTGACGTTAAAGAAATTTGCTTGTACCATATAAAGAAGAACACAAGGGAAAAACAAGATTAGTTTTTACACATTTTCAATGATATCACAATGCAAGTAATAGGTTTGAGTTCGCAAAGAAAATTTTTTCAATTAAAAATGGAGAAGGGCTCATGCAGACGGTATTTAAGAGTAAGGATACTTTATAATATTAGGCTAACTAAGATTGTTTTCAATCATAAGAACATATCGGTGGAACGACGCTTTTCTTTATACCCTTAGAGAAATTACCATCTTAGCATATCAGGTCAAATAATAGATTTTATAAGACTATTCCATCATTCTGTTGATATTTTTTCCCTATTTCAATTAAATCTTTTTAAAGAAAAACACGGAGTCTTGCGAGGAATCTTTCGTGCGAACATTAATTTAACTGGTAAGCATAAACTGATACAATAGGAAAAATAATTTTATAAAAAATACTTTTAGATACTTCCCCTGATAATAGTATTGGCCTTTGGCCTTCAGTTATCTACAGCAGCGGTTCCCAACCTATGAGCAGCGACCCACTTTTGGACCGTCAGGGGAACTTCAAGAGTCTTCAAGCAATATATTTTTAATCCTTTTACAGTAGGCTTTACTAATTACTAACATATACGTGCATATTATGTACTTTTTACTTGTGTATATTTACGAGGGTTGGAACTTTAATAGTGGCAACACTGCTGTAGAGGTGCCTTGCAACGGAACCGAATAATGTCGTTTATACCACAAGTTAGTTTCATACCTACCTTACCTCAGAGCAAATAGACTCTCCCATCCCACATCACGCGCATGCGCATTGACGAGAAGAACAGAGCCTCGTGTTAGCTGGCAGTCTAATGCAGTGTTGTCACTATGTTTTCGAAACAATGCAGAAATGGTTTCGGTACGACGCTGCTCGTAACCACTTCGAGCGCGAAGGAGAGGCTTTCTTACGCTGTATCATTGTGCTGAATAAGACATGGGCCACCACAACTGAAACGCCAATCGAACGAATGGCGTCATTACGGGTCACCACGAAGATCGAAAGTTCGCCAGAACCCCAGCAATGTGAAAGTTATGGTGATTCTCGCGTGCTGTTATCCTAACGCATACCGTTCCCTCACAGCAGACCGTCAATGCGCAGTATTAGTGTTCATTTTTGGAACACAACCTGCGACCAGCTTTGAGAAAGAAGCGGCGGCACTTTCTGCACAACCCACCCATCATTTTGCAGGACAATGCTCGGCCGCATGTAGCGCAAGCTGTGACTGATTTGTTCGATCGATGGGGCTGGGAAGTGCTGTACCATCCGTCATACTCCCCAGAGTTAAGCTCTCGTGACTTTGACTTCATTCCTAAGATGAAGGAACCACTTCGCGGCAGAACTGTTCCAGAGATTCTTCAGGCAGTAGACCGTTCCGTTCGAACTATCAACACAACAGGCGCTGCTAAAGGTATCCTACAACTTCCACATCTCTGACAACGGGCTGTACACAATGCTGGTGACTACATTGAAGGACAGTAAAATTTGGTAGCATGTATCTCTTTTGTATCAGTTGTAAATAAATAGTAGCCTCTATTAAAGTTCCAACGTAGTTAGTGGGCCTCAAAATATTTTTTACGCAACAGGTGGTACGCACAACCAAAAAGGTTGGGAACCGCTGATCTACTTGGTTTGAAAACTTTGATTAGAAAAACCGCAGGAGTCTTCTCCTCTTCGCTTTCTCGTGCACTTTCAGTATGTGCCACTTTTTGTGCTTAGTTTCGTCGTATACTCAAGAAAATCAAGTATGCATTTTGTAATAGCAGCCTTTATCTTTGAGTAATTTGGTCCAAAATTTGACACAGACATACACATTTGTTGTATAGACCGCATACCAATATTTAGCCGTCTAGTTCGCACCGTTTTTTGAATTATCGTGTTAAACTTTGTTTCAGTCACACATTCATCACACATTCAGGTCCAATTTTTTTTACAGATCTATAATTCATATATGTCAATTATATGATAAAAACGTATGTCAATTTTCGCCCATCTAACTCATTGCGCTTCTGAGTTATCGTGTTTACATGCACACGTACGGGCAGATTTTCCAGTAAGGGATTTCGACCAAACTTTGACCGTTCTGGTGTAAAGACCACATACCAAATTTGATTCGTCCATCTCGTTTTTGAATTGTCGTGTTCACTTACAGACTGACAGACATAATTCCAAAAATGTTTTTTTAGGATTAACGGAGGTTTAAAACAAGAAGATTAATCACAATTTCGAAGTCAAATTTTTTTGACATTTACAATTCTGTTACAAACATGGATAGTCGCTTCCCAGCAATGTGAGTATAATGGATGGGAAGAGAGTTTTACAGGGGTAAGTATGAGATGACCGACAGCAGCCACGTCTGGACCCCTGACCTTGGCGACCATCTTGGCGACTTTGGCGACGAAATATGGGATATCAAAGGTGCTGGAATCTTCTCGATATCTCTATTAGGAGAGAAGATACGCTTGAATGCACTAGATCATTCCATGTGACGTCACGGCCTGCCGGGAAACTATATAAGGAGAGCGCTTGGACGACGGAGTGAATGTTGATCGACTGGGATCGCCTTGGAGCGCGAACGTCTTTGGAGTTCTATCCGCTGTGCGAGCTAATAAGCTGTTAGACGCCGAGCGGTAGTAGCGTTGATCCATTGGGGACGACTTTAGAGTTTCGGCCGCAGTGCGAGCTAGGAAGCTGGTGAGCTGAGCGCAGTGAAAGTGCAGTTATTGTCGTTACTAATTATTTGCTGACTGTTTGTGTTGTTAGATAACGAAGTGCTGAACTGTTATTACCTGTGAATTGTTGTCTGTTTGCATTGGTAATCTGTGCAAGAACTATTGTTTCCTGTACCTGTGCTACGTGTTTTCCTGCATATTTGTAAATAAACCTTCATTCTCCATTATCCTGCGTGTTGGACTGTTTGCACCATACACCCAATTTGCAACAATACTTTCTCTCTGTGCAATTCATGCACGAGAAAGAAAAAATGATGGCTTGTCATAAAACTGCAATTTCGATTGGCATTTATTCTCCAACGTTTCTCTAAAATTCGCACAAGTAATCACCATTACGTATGTATGATGCATCAAAATACTCTACAAAATAATTGGAACAAAAAAAACACATTGGAATGTTTATAGGGAAATCGATGAATCTGTGCTTTGTACCCAAGTGGCCACGAGATGAGTCTGACAATATTGTAGGATCCATTTTCTAAATCTGCCAATATGTTAAAAAAATAAATTTTCAGATTCACGAATGGCACGAGGCTGTTATAAACAAAAAAATA
>BGPR01000462.1:0-105554 GCA_013235015.1 Araneus ventricosus
ATTAACCACTAGCCGCCTTCGGAGACTAGCTTATTCGCCGAGAATATAATTTCAATTGAATCTCTTATGCATAATTCGATATTCATGATTCCTTTAAAAAGTCATTTTAAATTTTAAATTATGATAGACATTTTATTCATGCGTTTTTAGAGGCCTTGTACCTGTTTTGTTCATTGTCTACATGAACTTCCCTAATGTAGTCAACTGTCCGTGTCATGTAAAACCGGCCATTCACTTGAAGTATAGCCGTGCCATTTGTCCTAAGCCCGTTTTTTTTTTCACCCATTTTAATCAAAAAATACAGCCACGCCATTCACTTGTATTTCAAAGGACGCTAACTCTGAACGAAGGTGGGGGAGCGATCTTCTTTCCCTCTCTACAGCTGCTTGTTAATAGCTCTTCGTTTTTCCCAAGTCAGTAGATATTAATTTATGCTACCCTCGAAGCGAGGCTTCAATCTACGCAAGGAATTGTTCTTTTCGCTAGCCTCTTTCAGGGTCCCTCTGATTTTTCGTTCCGATTTCAGTCCAGATGGAATCCCAACCACCACAAGCCATTTGGCTGATTTCCATACATTTTTATGGCTTTTTCCTTCTCGCGTTCCAAACTTATCCACTTTATCTGTGAAGTGAATGGTCGGCTTAACATAGAAATTCGCCCTGTCGGCGCCATCTTCATTATCTCATTACTCTTGCAAAATATGAATTTCATTTCAGCATTAAAATGACTCGGAACATTTTATGCCCTGCAGAATGTTAAATGAATTAAAACATGCTGATAAAAAGAATTAAAATATCTTCCATCGTACTGTAAGTATTTACTAATATACTAACAATCGTAAAGTACTTTGTATCCAGATTCAACAGAAAAATTGATGAAATAAAAAGAAAGTAAATTCCTTAACTTTCAACAATGGAAGGGAAACATGCAATTTGTTTGAGCAATGAAAAGGGTTCGAATGTCATTGTAACAATGAAAAGTATTGTGGTAAATTATGCCTAAAAATATTTTTTAAAATTATTAAAATTAGAGACAAAATTAAACAGCAACTTCATTGAAATCATTGAGAACGTAATTTTTTGTATTTTTAAATGGTGTAAAAATGATTCGTGTGGTGTAATATTGCCGGAAATTATTAAGGGAAAACGCCAAAATTTCGCTTAATTTTTAATTAATTAAAATTTCAAAAAAAGGCTCAGAGGTGAACATTTCCCCTTTCCAAAGTATGTTTGTGCCAAATTTTGTAGCTGTAGATCCAGCGATCTGCCCTATAGAGCACTAACACACACACATACTCTCACACATTCTTCCCCTCCCCCCTTTATTATTAGTACTATCCGCCTTCTACGACCAGTTTGTTCGCCGGGAATAAGATTGCAATTGAATCTTGTATCATTTTATATTCATGGTTCTCTTAACAACGTAATTTTAAACTTCAGATTGTGGTAGATATTTAAGCGACATTCTATTAGTGACCTTGTACCTGTTCTGTTCATTGTCGACATAAATGTTCCTAATGGAGTCAAATAACTGACCATGTCATGTAACCTCTAATTTAATGTTGTCGGCCCTTCTTAATTTTCTTATTCCTCTTGTAAATTATGCATTTGATTTCAACACTAAAATGGCGCGGCACATTTTATGGCCAGCGGCGTATTAGCTGGATTAAAACGTGCTGAGAAAAGAATGAAAAATATCAAACATAACCATTCAGCTTAATGAATATATTTCTTATTGTAAGCAAAGCAATATCTCGGAGAGCTTGGTTTACAGATTTCGCAAAAATCTTGAAGAAATAAAATATGAAAGCAAAATGTATTAGGATCTTATCTCAGATTACAACAATGAAAGAGAAATAGGCATTTAAATATTTGTTTAAACAATGAAAAAGGTTTGAGATTCGTTGCAACAATGAAAAGTATTGTTGTAAATTATGCCAAAAAATATTTTTAAAACGTCAACTTAATTCATATCATTGAGAAGGTAATTTTTTGCGCTTTCAGATAGTGTAAAAATGATTTTTGTGCTGTAATATTTTCGAAAGTTATTAAGGAAAAACTCAAAAATTTCGTTTAATAAATATGTAATTTTAATTAAATAATAAATTTCTTTTTCCAAAATATGTTTGTGCCAAATTTGGTAGCTCTAAGTCCCGCTGTCTGCCCTGTAGAGTACCAACACACACACATACACATTCCCCTTTATTAGATATAGATATAGATATAAATATAGATATAGATATAGATATAGATATAGATATAGATATAGATAGGGATACAGATACAGATACAGATACAGATACAGATACAGATATACAGATACAGATATAGATATAGATATCGAATGCAATTAAGGGTAGTTCAAAGATTGAAAAAATTATGTTTCACGGATATTATATTTTTACGATTTATTCCATTTCGTATTATTGAAAGTTCTAAAGTGCTCTCTTTAACAATATTATTTTATTTGTATTACTTAATGTTTTCCATTTTTTTTTTCCTTTCTTTTTAGTGTCTTGATAAGATATGGAACTGTTGTCTATTTTCCGTTGACGTTAACAGAGAAAGAAAACTCAGTACTTCTTTTACATGAAATCCTATAACAGACCAAAAAATTTCAAGACATATAATTTTTTTTCGTTCTTTTTTTCTAATACTCTCTCTTTGAGTGGAATATGTACAGTAGACTTCCTCTTAACCGGACTTCGTTCAACCGTATCTCCGTTTTAACCGGACGAATTTTTTTATCTTTAAAATGTAAAAAAAAAAAATTTAAAAACACATGTTTCGTTATTTAGTATCGGTATCGCACGTATCTCAGACAGGGGTGATCCCGGAAGATTAGTCAGATGATCCCAATACATGTGCAAGGGGTGGAAAAAAAGTTGATTTTGGATGAACGACGAAATCATTTAAATCATTGTTTGTCCTCGGTTGTACCAGACATCTTAAGAGTTAAAAATTTGTTTAAAATGGCGAATTGTGAGAAAAGAAAGCGTGTAGTGGTGTCCATGGAGTTGCGATTAGATGATGATGGCGACGACATCGTTGAAAATACCACATCCCTCATATCTCATACGGATGGAATGAAACCTTTAGAAGAGGCGTTATGCTATGAGGAGCAGCAGTCATCAGCTTCCCCCAATTGATGCGATGCTGATAAAAAAAAATGGCGAAACTATGCGGCAAGTTGCCGAACTTCTAGACTTCAACAAAAAAAGTTTACTCATTTTTTAATGGTATGTAACTTATAATACTTTAATACATTGAATAAAATGATTCAATATTTTAATTTGTATTTATTTATAAGACAAATACATCCGAAATTTAATTTATTTCACTTCTCCGGCGTAACCGGATTTTCGCTTAACCGGCTTACCCTCGGTTCCATTTAAGCCGGTTAAGAGGGAGTCTAATGTATTTACTTTCCACTCCAATAATGCAAGAACGGGAACGTCTCGCACGGAAGTCACTCATAATGTTGTTTCTCCTTGCTGTGTGTAATATTGCAGGAAAACTACTTAAAGGGAGACAAGAAGTCTTAAATATTCTTCCAGCATTGTTGAAAAGCAAACAATCATTGAAAACTATTGATCTATACCGCTAAACTTCGTTCTTCTTAAAAATTACACAATAAAATGTTTTTAAGTTTCAAAATATTTAAACAAAAAGGGTTTTTTTTTTGTTTAAAGATACATTAAATATTTTACTTACCAGTCTATAAAAACTAATCATTCAGAATTTTTATTTATTTTTTTTTCGAAACTTTTGCACGAACGGAAAGATATAAACCATGTTTTTGTAATTTTGATATAATTATATATATAACAGATTATTAATAATCTTGCCAAAAAATCTATTTCGTAACTAATTTTATTTAGTTTAACCACTGTGTTTTTGAATCGATTATCATCAGGACTGTTAGTAAATTATTTAAAGACATTTAAGTTATCCATTTATTTTTACCATTGCAACCATTTTTCGTATTTCGGTTTTTTTTTAACAAGCTAACAACTTTAAAAGTAGTTATGCAGCTAAGAAGTGAAAGCTATATCTAGTATTTTGTATAAAATTTGCAGTCATTGCATTCATTTATTAAACGTATTCAAATGTTAGAAAAAGAGCTACCATATCCACACAGATTATAAATAAGCATGACAAAGGTCATGAAGGAATTTTGAAAGAATTAAAATATCCCTCTACAAAATACCATTTTTCAAAAGTGTTTTCGTAAACAAACGAAAAGAATCCATTATCATGAGGATATCCGATTGCGAAACTTAATCAAAAAACTATACCTATTCGAATATCTACGTAGAAAAGCAATTCCCTTTATTGAAATCATTTCCAGTAAAGAAAGCAAATTTAATTAATTTTGCAATGATGGATGATATTTTTATCTATAGAAAAACCATACCGTAAGAATACGGCAGAAAAAGTTGTGAAAAATGAAGATTTATAGATTATAATCTGAACTAGACGTTAAAAAAATGAGGATCGTATTATGTTTCGAAATGCTTGAAAAATACCATCGTAATCAGCATTGTAGCTTAGTTTACGTTTCAAGATTCTTCGCAACAATTTAGATGCAGATTTGAAAAAATTGAATCTTACAAAGAATTTTATAAGTAAGAACCTGTCATGGCTTACTTTTTTTAGATTACTTTTCATATCTTATAAAAGTTAATAAATATATACAACAGTGTATTTGAAAAAACTTCAAATCTAAAAGTACACAATACACTTAGTCTATTGCAATTAGGTAAAATAGGAGAAAAAATTTATAAAGTTTTTTAACTTTGGTCAAATACTTCTTTGACCTCAAGGATATGAGAACCGAAAAGTTTGCACCCCTCAAGGGGAGCTCCCCCCCCCCCAACTGCCCCCTTGAAACTTCGAAAGTGTCAAACCGTAAAATGCTTATATCTTGCTTGTAAATTAAACTACATCTATGATTTGTTGTAATTCACAATTGGGTTATTAATTTTTCTATAAATTCTTGCATTAAATTTGATCTTATATCTAGCATAGTTTTTTACTACTAATATAATAGCCCAGATCTGTCTCTCGGTAACGCTCTGACGTCACCAACAATAAAACTCGCGCCATAGCACTGCGAGACGTTAAACAGCATTATTTCATTGTTAGAGAACCCAAATTTCAGCAATTTTAAATTTAAAAGAGTAATTGTTCTAATTTCAAATTTAATAGCTTTAAAATAGTGAAATAAAATTTTCTATCGATTGATATAAAATTTATCTCGCTATGATCAATAGTTCCCGAGAAATTTTAAATTATATTAACCATATATTTCAAATTAATTTCCGTTTTTAAATAGAAAGAAGTAAATCACGTCAGTGGTATATCATGCGCGTTATATAGTTTGGACGGAACGATGCATCTGATTATTTAATGCAATCGTGATGATATAATTTGATAATATTCTTTCAACGTTTGACAAGCAGAGAAGTGCTTTGTTTTGATTAGAATTTCAAAAAGAATTCCTTTGAAGTTTTAACTTTTGACTTACGTTTGACAAGCTGAGAATTTCATGTTATTGTATTTTAATAAAATTGTTAAACAACGAAAAATACTTTACACGGAATGTTGTTTACCAAGCGGTTTTTTGAATAAAGAAATATGTAAATAAAAGAAATATTTCCTGTGATAAAACTTATGTTTATTTTATTTGTTTTCAACCAATGTTAAACATTTCTCTAGCATATATATCTATTTAAACACGTCAAATTTGACGGGAAATCTCTCGATTGAAGAGGCAATTTGCACCCGCCATACCATGACGGGTGATTTTCTAATAAAAACATATTTTATTAAAAACTAAATAAAAATGACAATAAAATATTTTATCTTTTTCTCACGATAATTTTTTTATTAAAATTAGCCAGTTGTTAAACTACCAAATTTGAAATGTATAAAAAAAGAAATACTATTTAGTTAAACATTTGAAATACCGTGCTGTTTTATGTTTCGTTTCACCACTGATGCTCTTGAAAGCCTATGTGACTTAGCCTAAGTTTTTTTTTTATTTATATGCATTTCATTTTAGAAGAGAAGACAAAACAAGGAAGTTCAAAGTCCAAGTTTTACTAAACACCAAACAACACATGAACTTTTGTAAACTGAAAATTTGGAACATAATCAAAAGGCAGGAATTTAAAAGTATCGAAAATGTGAAAAATTGTTTACGCTACATTTAAAAATAAATTATTTCATTTAAAAATACTGTAGTCATTAAAATTGCTTCTTCCTATCTAATGAAAAATAATGTAATTGGTCTTGGCTTTACTGTATAATATCATTATCTTCTTCTTTGACAATGTCTATTGCTTCGGTGTGAGTACAGCTTTGGCCTCGCACACAATAGCGCAACCCAAATTATGCAGCAGTGAAAATAAAATGTTTTGAAATATCATCATTCAATTGGGAGGTTTTGTTTGCTGTTCAGCTGGATCTATCAGCTTTATATTGAAGAATAGGTGAATTCCCGAGTTACGGGAAACTGTATAGGCTGAAGCATCAATTCTCCACATACTTTCAGGACACATTTATGCAAGAGTTATCCAGGCCCATTGTACAAATCTGGGTCCTCTTTCAATAATAATAATGGATGAAAAGGACATTTAAATCGCAGATTAAGAGCAAAAGACCAATATTCTCTCCAACTTTGACGCCAGTCAGACGTTATTTGATTTCCTGGAGAAAAATCCTCAGAAAACCCTTAGAAAGGTGAAAAAAAGCCAGTTTTCTGACAGGATAGAAAGACTTTTCGCTTCTAAAAAGAAATGCATAGAAATTTTAAAAAATAGGTTTTAGTCACATAGGCTTTTAAGAGCAGCGCTGGCGAAACAAAACATAAAACAGCACTGTATTTCAAATGTTTAACTAAATAGTATTTCCTTTTTATATATTACAAATTGGTAGTTTTGATAACTGGCTGATTTTAATTAAAAATTATCATGAAACTATGAACATTAACTATTTTATTTGTATTTTTATTTATTTTTTAATAAAATATATTATCACAAAAAAACTATTCCATACACAAGCTTAAATCTAATGTAATAATTTATATAGAAATTAATAACCTATTTTTACAAACAATCATAGTAGTAACTTATTTTATAAGCAAGATATAAGGAAAAGGAGTGTAAGAGTACGCAGTCGTGTAAGAGTACTCAGGGATTTTTTTCCCTGTTGGCAACAGTGCAAGCAGAAGCAAGTGTGATCATATCAACGTGTGTGTTTTCAGCTATCTCAAGTAACCGCCATAATTATTTTCATCCTTGCTGTCTTTCATTTATCAGGTAATATATGATTTCGTTATGTTAGTATGTAATTTTTCTGTGAGGAAATCTTAATTTTTTTTGTAAATAAAGGACTAATGCTTTCTTTCAAAGTAAATATCATTATGAGGTTTGTTCCCTCCCGAACAACGTGGCCACGTTAGAATTTAACTTTAGTGAATTCTACGGCCATCTATGGACGATTTAGAGAAGCAATACATCGGCGGTTAAGAGTATGCACAGACCAGATATGCGTACTCTTGTCCGTTCTGTAATTTGAAGCAGCCATTCCAACAAAACTTTGCATTTTATTTTATCATTATTATTAATTTTATTAAAAAAATGAGATTGGAATAATAAGCTGAAGAGCTGTTGTCTGGAGAAAAAGTTTCCAGTCTATAGAAATCCAAATAATGAGTTAGCAATATGACTAGGCTGCGAACAAACATATGATGATGATTGGATCCAGTGTGGATTATGTAAGGAGTGGTGGCATGAGGGATGTTCCAGTTACGAAGGCAGTGGAGCATTTGTATGCGACTATTGCTAAATTTTCAGGGTGCGTACTCTTGACCTCACGACCTGCGTACTCTTACCCGCCACGTTTGGTAAGAGTACGCATTTTGAATTTTTTTTCTTGCGTTTCGTAATATATATATATATATATATGTTTTAAAGCTAAAATTTTCATTTTTTGTACCCTTCTTCCTAAGTTAATAAACTATGATTCAGTATATTTTCGAGACTCTGGCTTTTCAATTCTCATTCTTATAGCGAAAAATCCACTAGGTGCGTACTCTTACCCTCCTTTCCCTTAAGCGTTTTATGGTTTGGCGCTTTCGAAGTTTCAGAGAAGAGGATTTAGGGGGAAGCACCCCCCCCCCCGACGGGAGGAAATATTTCGGTTCTCATATCCTTGAGCCCAAAGGAGTATTTGACCAAAGTTTAAAAACTTTATAAATTTTTTCTCCTAATTGCCATTTTCCAGTCTAATTGCAATGGACTAAATGCATGACGTTGACTTAACCATTAATGCTCAAGTCGCATTTTTTTCGATAATATTTTGTATATTAATGTTACATGTCGTTAATTCAATTGGAAAATTACTAAGAAAATTCCTGCCCTAAAAATTTATGTTTTAATGTCCTCCTAAGCCTAGCGTCTATAGTTAGGCAAAGTCCTATTAATGCCAGAAAAATCGATCAAAACCTAAAATTATGTGAAATTTGAAAAATAATCATATTCCTACAATTATATTAACTAATATATTTGTTAAATGTAAGTAAATTAATTGATTAATAGTTAATAAATTTACCCATTTCTATTTCACATTGCAAAAAATTGCTTTCTAGAATGACTTGAAAATAAAAAGGCTACATTATCAACCGGAAGTTTGATATATGCTACCATCGATTAACTATAAGGGAAACGAAAGCTTAAAAGATAGTTTTCTGTAAAATTTCTGTTGAAAATTAATTACTGTCAGATTATGAAGCATTTTTAGATGTGTCCCTAAATACGGACGCTAATCATTAATGTGTTAAGGCCTTCCTTTGGAATTCTCGTAGTCCATGCTTTAATAAGATTGCTGAATGGAAATTTTCAAAACATTTCAGTACAAAATTCGTCTTTCTTTTTTATTATAACAATTGAAAGGCGAACAATATTTTTTTCTACACAAAAATGTAAAGCAGCAAAAGAAGTTAAATTACAGCCGCGTTCGCAATGTGTCATGCTGTGTATTATGTAGAACAGAACACCACTTCATGCCCCTGTGACTAGAACCTTTTGGTTATTTAAACAGTGTGGCGGACATGAAGAGGAAGAGACATCGGAAGACGCTCCTTAACTGTCTAGCAAATAATGGCGGAGGCAGAGAGATGGAAAATGTTACAAAAATACAAATCTAAAATTCTGGGATAATATACAAGAAACTAAGGGGAGTATCATATAAAACCATATACAAACAAAAACTGTGAAAAGGAAAGAAAAATGAGTATGAAATGTACAAATATATCAACAAACAAGAGAGAAAAAAAACTAATCAAATAAAGAAGTTCACAAAAACAAACTAAAATGCTGGTGTTAAAGCACATGTGTGTCTGTTCTGTTGATTGCTCTTTTCTCCATAAAGTGGAAGTTCTTCTGTGTGGAAGCGAAGAACAGTTCAGGTGCGCTGTCACTTCGGCGAAGAGGGCGCAAAAAATTCCCCATGTCGGCTTGCAGGAATGGAAAAGGCTTGAAGTGAAAGATGATCACGGATTTATTCGAGAAAGCTCTTGAAAATCAATAAGATGGGGAAGTAATCGTTGGATTTTAAGTCGGGAACCTTTGTTGGAAGCGACGTTGCGGAACCAGATTAGCTCATGTTGCTGTACCGGTTTAGTCATGTGGAAGGATGCAGTCAGAACTCACTCTGTAGCGTAATGCAAAGTTGTGCCGTTTGTGTTTCCACCTGGGCAATTTGCTGTCGAGGCAAAATTAAACCTTTTCAAGTACGAGAGAAACGGGCCGTGTCCTGTAAAAAACAGGATTTCTTCCCTTTTCCAGTAGCATGGTTGAGTCGAGACTCTTGGCAAGATGTTAAATGTGGACCTCCCGTATCTTCATCTTTCCAGTCCGACTGCCAGTCCTCCATCATTTTTTTCTTGAAGATTGATTTCGGGAAGGATATCGAAGCCTTAACATATTGTGTGTTATGTAGCAGCATGTTTGTTATGCGGCAGTAACGTTTGTCCTGTGTCTGTGACTGACTTCACATGACACCATTAAGGGTTGAAATTTATTTTGCTTTAATCAGAATTCTATTATATAAATATAAAATCTATACAAATCATGTAAAAATTTTATGCAAAAAGATATTTTAAAAGAACATTTCATTGAAAATTGAAAGAAATGATATTCAAATTCACATATTCAACAAATACCCATTTTGACATTATAATCTTACTAAACGGACACTTTTTCCTACGCTTTCACATTGAACTTTGTTTATTCTGTAAATCTAAAATTGATTAATATTCTTTTCATAATGACAAAATTCCGATTTTATAAACTGTATCATACTTTAAAGCTGAACAATGACAGTAATATTGAATCTCTCAGATTCGAATGTAACATTTAGGAGCTTGATGACGAAAAGAGCTAATTTAAATTATCTTGGAAGTATTTTAGATTTTTATTAACCTGACGAAATGAAAAATACTTTAATAATAATAACTAAATTAATAAAAATGCCGAATCTGTCGAATTAAATTCGAATGTAACATTTTGGAATTGCATGTTGGAAATAGGTAATTTAAATTATCATGGAAGTTTTTTAGAATTCGATTAATCTGTCGTCTCCATAAGTTTCTTTTATGCTCAATACCTAATGGAAAAACTTTCAAATAACGAAACATTTTCATATAATCTGCAGATGTAACGATCTAGTACTAAGCTTTCATCCCTTCACATGTTGGTTAAAGAATATTTGTCTTATTCGTTTAAAAATTCATCGTTCATGAACCAATTTTATACAAAATTTAATACAGCAGCTCAATATGCTACTGTGTACCGTTCTCAACCTCTCCCTTATGCTGATATAAAGGGTTTATTGCGTACTATTACTTGGCAAAATGATTGGAATCAAGCAGTGGCGAATCCAGGATTATGGTCGGGGGGAGGGGCGGTTACAAAAATTTTGTATCGCCGTTACAAATGTCAAACCTCATGCCTTATGTAAACCAAAACACTTTAACTTTACTGTAGCACAATTGGTGCTTTTATGTTGTATGTGTTTTTGTTTTTGTTTGTATTTGTGTATGTTTCTGTTTGTTTTTCTGTATGTTTTTGTTTGTATTTGTATTCGTGGGGTTTTTTTGCACGTAGCTCTGCAATCCATTCCTTCCAAATAGGTAGGTCTGTTCATTGTATCCTTTTTCTTTTTTGGCTGGTTTGACTCTTTCCCGTCGACCCTTGCTGACTCTAAACCCTTTGGGTGAGTCGGTCGGCGCGGGTTATGTATGTATGTGTAGACTTGACTCACCCGACAATAAGAATCATAAAGAGCACAATACTTTCGATAATTTAATAAAAAAAATATAATGAAATAACTAGCCAAAAAATATTTTCGGCCTCGTCAGCGATGCAAGTACAAGTGGAATGACTAGAAAAATAAGAAAATTTTCAGCCTGTCAAGCCAAAAAGCAATGTTGTCACGTTTTCATTATTTTATTTATTTATTTATTTTAAACAAAAGGAAACTAAGAACAAAGAGTTAAGCGATTTTAAATAAAATCAAGAATTCTGGTTTAGCTCTGGGGGAAGGCTGCAGCCCCATAGCCGCCCCCCGGATTCGTCGCTGGAATCAAGCAGTGGGTAACAAACTTCATGAAGTAAAACCAATTATCACACTCAATGGACCTCGCCTTTTCCCTTCCAGGCTCAATTTATCCTGAGTTTATGGGTCAAAAAATGTCAGTTTTTCGCCCGAATCACTATCTGTTTCAGAAGAAAATTCAAATTCAGAAGAATCTATTCTGAAATATCTAAGCGATATTCATCTTCAATATCATCTAAATCAGATTCACGCAAATCAGAATCATCAGGCCGCACACAAGCCATGATAATAAAAAATCAACAACTACTATCTACGAATTCTTACAAACAAAACTAAACAAACAGACCTTAGAACAGTTCACTTTCAACCTGCAATTAGTATAGGGCTACCATCTAGTGGCTAGAAAAGTCAACAAAAGTCATCGAAGCAAGCATATAAAGAATAATTCGTGAAAGGCTTGCTACACAGTGTAAAATTTTATAATGCCCGAGCTATACTCGGGATGAGCCAGATTTCAACGATTCGCATGTAGCAAAAGACATTGAAGCAAGCCTATAAAGAATAATTCGTGAAAGGCTCGCTACACAGTGTAAAATTTTATATTGCCCGAGCTATACTCGGGATGAGCCAGATTTGGGCGATACGTATGCCCGAGCTGTGCTCGGGAAAAGCAGGGAAGGAATTAAGCCGGAAGTTTGAAGTTATTTTGATTCGCCTGCGCATTGGCCAACTCACATCTCACACACAGATATCTACTGTTTGGTAAATGTCCACCAATCTGTAATGTTCCTCTAACCTTACGTCATGTTTTAATCGATTGTTCTATTTTTAAACAGAGTCCATTTAAAATTCTTTTCATGCCGTTGATTTTAACTTGTCTTTCCTGCTTGGAAAGAGACCTCGTGCTAATTTATGCTTGTATTTAAAAGACATTGACATTTTTAATGACGTTTGAATTTACTATTTTACTGTTATTAGACTAGTTTTTAGCACGAATTTTAGTGATTCGAAACTTAGATTTTATATTAAAACCTGGTTTCGGCGCATCTTAACCTAGAAAAGGATCTTTTGCGCTAGGTAAAATTCCCATCACAAAATTTAATTACTGTAATTTTGTGAACTTCCGTTCTTTTATTTAGATATATAATATTTTAAATATTCCTATAATCGCACATTTTTACGGCCAAACAATCCATCATCCCAACGCAAGTTTTGGTAGTTTTCCTTTTCCATTCCGCGTATTGATATAAATTAATTTTGTGTTATTTTTCATTTGGCGCCCACCGAAATTGAAACTTTAAAATGGAAAATCATATTTTAACTCGTAAACGAAATGCCTGATTACACGAATTTAATAACCACATACAGCATATCCTCCGCAACGATTTTATTTATTTACCCACAACACGACAGACCTTCATCTAAGTTTAGAGTTTTTTTATTTATTTATCTCTTGACTTTAATTAAAAGCGATGCTCTCTTTTGGACGGAAAATACTTTTCGTCTCGAATCGAGAAATCAGGAAAAAACCATAAACAAAGATTTCTCCTCTACCGTAGCGTCGACGTCCAAGCTAATTACACACAGCTCCGGTGAAACAGTTCCAGCTGTCAAAAAAGTTAAACGCTTTCATGAAATTCGTTTTCAAACGGAATTCGAGAAATATCTCGAAGATGTCTCAAGCAACTGTCAGCCCATAAGTGCTCAGAGGCTGCGTAAAAGGCTTAGCAATTATGTCCACGAAAGAAGAACATGAAAAAATATTTCTCTTTTTTGATTCTGACAGGGAGCAATTTGTTCTTGAAAGCTCTGAAAACTATTTGATGGCAAAAACGCTACCTTTCATTAAACCCCGCAATAAACAGAAGTTTGCGAATCTCAGAAATGTACAACTAATCTTATTGATTTTTCGGTATTTGATGGGATTAATAAAAATTGTATCCGTCATTTTAATAACTTAAATGAGAGTTGTTTGTTTAAAAGCAAGAACAGTGGAATGAACTTTATTTTATCAGATTATTATGTACTTAAAATATTTATTATTCGAGAAATGTAATTTATTCCGATATATTTAATTTTCGTTCAGTTATTATTTATTTTTCACTCCAACAGACTAATTGCTTAAAGAAGATTGCTTAAAAGATTTTACTCATCATCTTGGTTTGAAAATTTGACAATAATATTCTGAATAATGGTAAATAAGAACGAGAGAGAGAACGACAGAAATTATTCTAAAATAATTGATGACGCCATTGAAATACTGACAAATTAAAAATATTAAATTCTATAAATGAAGCGAGCCACCACCCGAAATGTTTTATAGTGCTTTTACCAAAAAGAATCGTTTGCATTCTAGTCGTTGTTTAGAAGCAAACATTTCGTTTTCTTTTCTTACATACACTTGAAATGAGGAATAAATGTTGTAAACATTGTACGTGCAAAAAGCGAAACGATGGGAAATCACACTAACGACCTCTTTACACGTTCTTTTCAACTACTTAAAAGACTACCAGGTATTGTTTATCACTTATAAATTAAATACATAATTTAAATTGCATTTCGATGATAACTAATTCGGAGGAAAAATAGCTCGTTGCATTCATTGGTTTCAATGTGAAACCATAAATTTCTTGAAAATAAAAAATACTAAATTTTTTCTCCTGCATATTTATGACCAGCCACATGTCTAATATTCATTTTTGAAATAAATTTAGTAATTTTCAAAACGAAATTTTTATTGAACTTGAAAGGGTTCAAATGATACTGCTAATAAATGTTCAGTAATAGTTTTCGTTGTTGCAATTTGACTTTCGATGTAATTGGATGGCATCAATCGTATATATTTCGAGTGCAACACCAACGTTTTATAACTTTTATAAATACACTCCCCGTTATGAAAAGAGATGTCTCAAGCGAAAAAATAAAAAAAGTTATTGAGCACATATATAAGGAGCTATTCCTAAAAAATAAATTCTATGTATAATCTATTCTATTATTACAAAAAACGCAAAGTGTTTGTGTAAGCCTATCCTAGCCCTTTGAGTGGTTAGCTATTTTGATGTTCTAGCTTAAAAATTTGCTTTTAAATTGAATAATTGGATCTTCTTTGCATTCAATCAAGTCTCTGAAATCTTACGAATATTTTATCCATGGTTGTTTAAGAAATTATACACATAAACATGAATGGTCTTCTTTTGAAGTCAATATGAGAAAGGGAAAAATACGTGTGAAACTCTCAGAGGGCTAGACTCCCATTGCAGCTGGAAAATTTTCATAGTTATGCACAGGGTGGCCATAAAATAACTTTTCCTGTTTGTAGGCAGATAAAACTAATGAACGGAATGAAACCAAATTTAGTACACAGACTGTGGAAGACACGGGGAGATGATTTCTGCGAAAACAAATTGCAATAAAAGTCGCCGACAGGGGAGATTTTGGCGCTACTGTCACGTACGCACTGTGGAAGTTGCACAATCGAGGTAGGTTATGCAAATTTCATAGTGCATACGTGATTTTGGAGCTGTTGGAAACGAAGAAAGGTCAATAATTGCAATTAATGCATGGAAAATGGATTATGTAATGTTTAAATTATTAAGTAATGAATATCTAAAAAGACAAAAAAGAATGAATATCTACAAAGACAAAAATTAATATAAGCAATTTAATTGGTGTGCGCAAGTGCAGCATCATCCAGGAAAAATAAATGTTTTTCCTTTCCATTACATCCCGGAATAGGTTCAGGCCATAAGAGGATATCAAATAATTTCAGACCTTAAAGTCTTTTTCCTCTACAAAAAACCTATTCCATTTTTGAATCTGCATGGATGTCTCGCCTCTGATGAAGTCATTCACCAGATTCTTACTCTTCCGCATTTATAATTCCCTTTATTAATTATTTTTATTTATTTAAATTATTAACGTTCGACAGACAGAACATCATGCTACATGTTTCCGTCTAGAGCTTCGAATCTCCTTTAAGTACATTATTTATTATGATTGTTACCTAAATAGGACATCCAATGTTTTTTTTAAATATTTAAATACTTCATACATTCACTTATGAAATGAAAAAAAATCGATTGAGAGAGATTTTTATTTTGCATAATCGCAGTTTGGGAATTACTTGGAATAGTGAAATTTATAATGACGAATTTTACGCGATTTACAACCAAATTTCTATTGGTGGCAAAGTTGGAAATCAAATGTTCTCTAAGATTATTGCAATTTCTTTTTTCTTTTTCGTATCCAACATATAAAATTGCTGCGATTTTATTAAAATTAACTTTACAGCCAACTCCCGTTGCAGAAATAGACGAAGACAAAAACTATAACAATGGAAAACATTGTTATAGTTATCGACATTAAAAATTCAATGCAATAAAACATAACATTGTTGCTTTTCAGAAGTCTCAACAATGTAATTTTCAAACAATGTTTCTTGCAAATGATTCATTTCTGAAAGCGTCCGTGTGCGCCATTTGCAAAACTCGGAGTCTTCTGATGAATTGAAAAGAAAATTTTCTTCAAGGATCGGCAAACATTTTTAATCTTCGCTTCAGAAAAGGTATGTAATGAATAATTTTTGCATGTCACGAACTTTCTTATAATATTTGATGGGAAATGCTTCATTTAGGATTTCATGGTAGGCTTTATGTTTCGTTTAAGAGGTTTCTTTCCCTTTTTTCTCTCAAATAAAGCTATTAAGATGTTTAAAAACAACATTGAATTACAGTTTTATTTCCCATCTATGTGAATTTTTGCTTGATGCATCACAAGAAATTTAATATCAGTTTAAGAAAATCATTGCTCTGAAGTAATGTTTTGTTCTGATTTTTGTCTTATTATTCGCCATGAATTGATTTATGAAAAAATTCATTTAAATTTGACGAACATTTAATTTTAATCGAAATGCATATTTATGTATAATACATTAATTCAGGTTCCAATACTTGTGTATCTTTACGTGTGAAAAAATAATATATAATAGTAGCGAACGAATTCAACAAAACTAATAATAGTAAAGAACAAATTTTCTTTTTCATCTATGCGAATTTTTGCTTGATGCATCGCGAGAAACTTAATATCAGTTTAAGAAAATCCTTGCTCCTAAATAATGTTTTGTTCTGATGTTTGTCTTATTATTCGCCATGTATTGACTTGTGAAAAAATTAATTTATATTTGACCAGCATTTAATTTTAATTGAAATACAAATTTATATATGCTACAGTAATTCAGATTCCAATACTTGTGTATACATATAAGTAGAACGAACAGTTATAATTAACAAAATTTATTAAAGATATTAAATATAAATTAATTAATCAAAAATTAATTAAAACTCTTCATATTATATAGAATGGCGCATATGCAGCTATTTCTAATATAATACAGATACAAATAATAGAAATACTAAACAAAACGTTAAAAAGAAAAAAGTATAAATAAGAAAACAGAAGATTTAAACAAAACCGATAACAATACACCTTCTAGCGCGCTCAACGCAGCAGCCTCAAGTGATTGCATCAACAAAAATTTACAACGATTAATATTTAAAACACATAAAATATAATTTAGAAAGTAAAAGAAAAATATTCAAAATGGAAGGAATGAATGAGAACCTGAATGACGAACTTTTTCGAAGCCCACTCGCCATAGAAGTTCTAAAATGGACAAAATTTTCTTTCATGGGTAAGATTATAAATCAAGAGTGTATGATTTATACACTTTGTGGCCTGAATCCTGTCCAACCGCAATATAAGAAACATTTTGAAAAAATCAAGAGACAAAAAATCCTTAATGAAAATCCAAAAGATACTAGAGTGTGTAAAATAATTTTCCCGCTCTGCCGAAATTATGATGAAGACAAGAGACGCCAGACACACAAGGACAAAGGGATTACAAAGTATTAAGAAAGGGAATACGCTTGAATATACGAGAAAACTCCATGTGACGTCACAGCCTGTCAGAGAGAGTATATAAGAACCGCGCCTGGATCAGAGGGGGAGTGTTGATCCATTGAGAACGACTTTAGAGTTTCGTCTATAGTGCGAGCTAGGAAGCTGGTGAGCTGAGCGCTATTGAAAGTGCTGTTATTGTCGTTATTAGTTATTTGCTGATTGTTTGTGTTGCTAAATATCAAAGTGATGAACTATTATTACCTGTGAATTGCTGTCTTTTTACATTGCTGATCTGTGCAATAACTATTGTTTCCTGTTACCTGTGCTACGTGTTTTCCTGCATATTTGTAAATAAACCTTCATTCTCCATTATCCTGCGTGTTGGACTGTTTACACCATACACCCACAGAAAGACTTTCGTAACAATATATTCCACAAGCAGTATCAACTGAAAAGATGGCTTAGCTAAATTAACTTCACGTTTTGAATCAATACGAGGGCTATTTTTGGACTCACCTCGTTATTTTAAACTGCGGTCGAATAAAGAGGACGAACACCCGACCTGCGACCCCCTCTCTAAACATCCGCACAGCATCAGTGGGAAGACCTGTGACCCACGACGTCAAATTTAACATGCATCATGTCCACATACTGAGTGAACCGAACATGAGACCGTATATTTCTACCAAATGCGAAAAAAATTCAGAAATATCCGTTATTGGTTGCGAAAAATTGAGAATCTTTTTCCTCTTTGAAATTCCAAAAAATTGAGATAGGTGGCGTTGCTTGTTAATATGTGGTGAAGCGCCATTTTGTGCGTGGATGTAAAAACGAGAATCTTTGACTTCAAAATCCGCCATCTTTATTTAAATCCGACAACACATCATTAGAAGTAGAAAAAACTTGGGAGATTTAACCCTAGATGATTTTCTCAAATTGTAAGTCATTGTGGTATTTGTTAGTGGCATTCCTATATAGCCTTTGGTCATACTGTATATTGGAAGGGATTTCCTTTCCAATCTGAAAAGCCATTGTAGGCGAATACGTTTTGAGGGTCCGAAGTAAATTTTCCATTTTTCATTCTTCTGACGATTTGAACTTTACTCTTGAAGGTATGATGAAGTAAAATATTTATAATTTTTAGCATACTTCACGCTATAATTTGATAAACTATGTCGATCAATATTTTAATTCTAAGTGGCTTAATTTTTAGGTTATATAGAAAAAGTCAGTTAGGGAGACATAACCCTACCTAAAAAAGCATCACAAAACCAGAACTGATATGCTATCTTTTGTTCTTTACTGCATAAACAAGATGCTATCTTTGTTAGTTACTTCGATGTTCGTTGCCGACGAAAGTATATTGTATGATTAGGAGCAACTTTGTAGTATGGTGGAGTTTATCGCCAGTGTAGAAACCCAAGCAATCGAGCTGGCTGGTTGCGGTAACAATATTTCGCCTTGATTGTAGTGGTAATTCTAGTGTTTTTGGTAATTTAGTCTTATATAAGAACGATTTTTAAAAATTATTTTTAAATGATTAATTAAAGTATATACCCCCAGAGTTAAATCTCCTTACCCTTAAAGAGAATTGATCGTAGATAATTCCTCGAAATATGGTTATATTAAGTGAGATATCAATCTAGAATGATAGAATATCTCATTCTTTTAAATTCAATCTTTTATCAGGTTAATAATCAAAATATTCGGGAAATATTAGAAAAATTAAAACTAAGGTCATATCTCCCTAGTTTCCTATAAAAGAGATACAAAAAAAGAAAACATATTTGGAGTATAAAAAATTTATTCAATAAAACTTAATTCCAGGTTGCCTAGCAACCGAAATTTTTAATATGTTTCCTGGCTTGAAACGAAATTGAAACGCTGTTTTCCTAAATTAGTCTCTTTCATACTTCAACCACCTTGTATTTCACTATAAAGCATTTCATTTAAAACGAAAGATTCTCAGTTTGAATTTCGTCATTTTGAATGTTGTTACTGAAACATTTAAAACCACGGTTTTCTATTAATTAATGATATTTAAATATAAAAAGAGAATAATTTCTTATTTTACAGTCCATACGAATGAAAAATGTTAAAATGTTTGTAGCCATCGAATGCATCAACCTTGAAGCCAGCAAGTCACTCATCTATAGCACAGACGAAATGTATTTGTAACTTTGAGGAACTGTGGTTATTTTAGCTTAATTTAAATATTATTGGCTTCTAAACTCAGAGAAAGAGTGGCTTTGTCACGCTTCGCCCAGGCGCGTGCAGAGAAATTGAAACTTAAATGTATTTTTATTTTTTGCATATGTTTGTACATAGCTGTAAAAAATTAGTAATTTGCTTTTTGCGAAAGGCAATATGTTGTTTTATCTTTTTGGAATTTTAAATAAAAATAATATAATTTTGGTACCTTTGCGTAGTGGTTGTCTCCGTTGTAACTGTCGTCTTATTGAAATTATTTAATAATATATTTTAGTCAATCGTCGCTTAACAAACAACAACACCTATCTCAATTTTTTGAAATTTCAATGAGGAAAAAAATACTCATTTTCTCCCAACCAATGACGAATATTTCTGAAATTTTTTTTTCCTCATGTGGTAGGAGCATACAGTCTCATGTTCATATGAGATGTGAACAAATTCAAACATATTCGTTAGTAGTTAAGAAAAAATTAGTAGTTTCTTCCTTGTTGCTTGTTGAGCGACGCAGTATAACATAGAACTCCTACAAATAATTGAAAATGATTCCTTAGTTTCTCTGAAATTAACATTTCAGAATTTAATCTCCTTGTGCCTCCTTTTATACACCCACTTTTCAAATTTTTCTCAAAATCTACCAAATCGAATATATTTCCAAGAATGTGAAATTGTGTATGAAAGCAGACAAACAAAATTGTAATCATGATTTCTAGAAATTTTTCGGATAAGATGAAAAGCTGAAATCTAAGTTTATCACTTCAACTATAGCACATTCCGAAGCCTTTCAAATAATTCGATCTTTTTGATGATGAAAAGAAAACATTTTAACTCGTCAAAAGAAGTTTTCAGGAATGTACCATCCACGATAAATTTATCATTTCTCGAAAACACATGAAAGCCTTTCCTAGTAACTTAAAGAAAATAAAAATGGTTGGAAAACTATTTTTGAATCCATTCTAAAAATATACGGTATTTTTCATTAATTCTTAGTATTTTTCAATAGTAGTATTTATTCCTCGTTAAGCTCAATTACATTTTTCCCAAGGCGTGTAGTTTTTAATATGTTTCCCCGTTTGAAGAGAAATTGAGATCCTGCTTGAATTTGTTATTAATTTGCTCATATGTGGACAGAAGAATTCAAATTCCATGTGCGTCTACTTATGAAATAATATTAAAAAATTCCTTCAGTTTTGCATCAAATATTGCTTACTGAAACTTAAAATGAAAACTGGGATATAGTTTTCAATTAAGTTAAAGGAGGGGCACTTTTAAAATTTACTCTGCATTATAAAATGTAATAGAAAGTTTTCACATTCCACTTCAAAATTATCTGTCAATTCAATGACTTGTGTCGTAATCAGTGACCCATGGCGGAAATAGCATTTTGACATTATCCGGATAGAACATCAATTATCCAGTCTAATGAGTGTTTAATCTTCATAAAGATAAAATAACGACTATTGATTTAAATGTTCCTCTCTACCCATTCTTTTACTTTTTTTCACACATTTCACATCATGTTAAAATTAGTTAATTTTCTTGTAAATCTTACGCTAAAATTAATTCTCACTTATTTTACTCAGTTTTGGGAAGCATATTTAGTTTTTTATAATAACTAAGTGCGCTTCATTTTCATTTGCATGCTTCAGACGCTTCATTCATGGACTGCTTGTTTTATAAAAGTTAAAACCGGGTGCTTTTCAAATGTAGATAATCGTATTTACTAATACGATGAATTTTATTTCAATTGCCCATGTAAAACAAAATATTATACAGGGTGTCTGAGAATTATTAGACACATTTCGAAAGTTTGCAAAAAATAACTAGGAACAGTAGCGTTGTCTTAATGTCTCTAACATGGCTCCTAAAGTTTTGTTTCACATCATGGTTTATTCCCAGAATCCGATAATATGGAGATATGTGTGGCCTGATATGTATTGTATGAGAAAATTTCAATCAGTACTCCAAAATTATGTCCCTTGGGTTTTTCATGTGGGATTTTGTGAAAGATTTGATGTATCAGATGCCTTACGCTAATATGCAGGAACAGAATCAGCATATTGTAATATCCGTAACAAATAAAAATATATATATTAGTAGAATTATTAAAATATTTAAAGATAAAAAAATCGTTTGGTCATAAAAGAAATTAATTTAAAAATATCCTTTAGCTGCAAAAGAAATTAATTAAAAAAATCGTTTGGCATTAATTCTTTTCTAAAGGTTATAAAAATAGTGTGGCAACTATAAAATTGTCTTTTGCTAACGTTGCCTAGCAACGGAAAAGAATAATGATGATTGAACATGGAATTCGGTTAAGTCAGTGTTGTAACGCTTGTGATGTAAGTGTATGTGTTTGTTTACATGTTTGTGCTGTGGAAGACGTCCAATAAATATATTATTTTTGATAAAGAAGGCTCCACGATTCTTCATGCTATGCTGAAATTCATCATAATATCATATCTGCTATTCACTCGATAGCTCCTCAGATGCTTGCAAACACAGGCGTAAAATCGAGTATCGCTTGGACATACGACACGCAACCAAGGGATCTCACATCGATGTTTATTACTTTTGTAGTTCTATAATAAATTAGAAAACATATTTTGTTCCTATGTGTTCTAATTTTTATTTTATATAATTTTGTAATGTGTCTAATAATTCACGGGCACCCTGTACAGTATTGTGCGATATCACATAATATAAACAGTACAGTACTATTACCAATGTAATAGACCAGATCTGTCTCTCGGTAACGCGCTGACGTCACCAACAATAAAACTCGCGCCATGGCACTGCGAAACGTTAAACAGCATTATTTCATTGTTAGAGAACATAAATTTCAGTAATTTTAAATTTAAAAGAGTAATTGTCGTTCTAATTTCAAATTTAATACCTCTAAAATAGTGAAATAAAATTTTCAGTCGATTGATATAAAATTTATCTCGCTATGATCAATAGTTCCCGAGAAATTTTAAATTATGTTAATCATATATTTCAAATTAATTTCTGTCTTTTAATAGAAAGTAGTAAATCAAGTCAGTGGTATATCATGCGCGTGATATAGTTTGGACGCCATGATGCATCTGATTATTTATTGCAATCGCGATGATATAATTGGATAATATTTGTTGGCAGAGAAGTGCTTTGTTTTGATTAGAATTTCGAAAAAGAATTCATTTGAAATTTTGACTTAAGACTTACGTTTGACAAGCTGAGAATTTAATGGTTATTGAATTATAATAAAATTCTTAAACAACAAAAAATACTTCACACGGAATGTTGTTAACCAAGAGATATTTTGAATAAAGAAATATGTAAATAAAAAAATATTTCCTGTCATAAAACATATGTTTATTTTATTCGTTTTCAATCCATGTTAAACATTTCTCTCGCATATATATCTATATAAACACGTCAGATTTGACGGAAATCCCTCGATTGAAGAGGCAATTTGCACCCGTCATACCACGACGGGTGATTTTCTGGTATCTTCATATTGGCGCTACTTGGGAGGTAGACAAGAAAATTTGTAAACTATTTTCATCTAGTATCATATTCCGTTTTTAAACACTTTTAGTTAACTTTCATGTTTGTAAAATAGGAATTTTGTAATCAGTTTCTCTCATTTCCTGATGTGCTAGAGTTTTGAAACTTTGTACACTTGTGTATATTTCATAACAACGTACTGTTTTAATATTTCAGACTTTAATCAGCAGCTAATCGATTAATTTAATAAAATTTTGATTCCAAACAAATAGCGCCATCTCGTGGGGATTGTGCGAAAAAAGTTGATTTCATGTTTCATAATATTTTCAATAATGAATTATAAATTGAAGGCTAAAAAAAATAGAAAATCACTGAAATAAAAAATATATCCTTTTTAGTATACGAATAAAAGTATGCTTTTAAAAACCGATTTTAATTCATATCTTCGTACTTTAATTTACATTCCGAAAATATATCCATTAAAAATTACATTCTTTTCCTGTCAGACGAAGATCCAAAAACCCATGCTTTGTTTTGTTTTTTATTCTAGGTTGAACTGAATTACAAAGGCAGGAAATTTAAGGCATGCTTACAAAAATTTCTAAGCATTACTAAAAGAACAAACTGCCGAATGAATATTACTGAAGGACACATTTTTCAATCCATTGTCTGTATCGTAAATATAAGAGGGTAACCTAGATATTTCTTTGTTGAACATTCAGTATCTACTAACTCAAACCACCGTACTAAACAAAGAATGTAACAATTTATTGAAAGTAAGAGGGAAAATATATCTCATCGAATATTGAAAATAAAGGATGTGCATTAGCTTTCTGGTAATATATTTGAGATAAAAATCTATAAGGGCATAACTCGGAGCTTTTGAGATGGGGAAAGAATTCCATCGTTATTCCACAGGAGCTGTATTTCCAAAGGAAGTAGCCATTAACTTCTCCGCTGAAGACGTCGCAACTCATGTATGTACTGAACTGCTGCTGAAAGAAAATGGTTCTGGTAAGTTATAGGCATTCTCAAAGTTATAGGCATTCTCAACCGCTTATACTTCGTCGGGAACATAAAGCAGTTTTTGCGTCCTTAATACTTGTTGATGAAGTACATAAAGTATTGTTCTTTGAATAAGGGGCTATATTCGATTTAATCTTGTATTTGTCTGCAACTAAGCAAAATTAAAGTATATAGTCTCTTAAGAAGCAACACCACATATCTCAATTTTTTGAAATTTCGAAGAGGAAAAAAATACTCAATTTTTAGCAGCCGATAAAGAATATTTCAGAATATTTTTAACGTCTGACATAAACATGAGACCGTAATTTTCTACCAGATGTGAAAAACATTCAGAAATATCAGTTATTGGTTGCGAGAAATTGGGTATCTTTTTCTCTTTGAAATTTCAAAAAATTGAGATAGGTGGAGTTGCTTGATAAGCGACGATATGTAGCGAAGCGCCATTTTGTGTGTGGATGTAAGAACGAGAATCTTTGACTTCAAAATCCGCCTTCTTTATTTAAATCCGACAATACATCATTGGAAGTAGGAAAACTTGGGAGATTTAACCCTAGATGATTTTGCAAGACATTGTGTTATTTGTTGGTGTCATTCCTATTTGGCCTTTGGTTATACGGTATATTGGAAGAGATTTCCTTTCCAATCTGAAAAGCCATTGTAGGCGAGTATGTTTTGAGGGCCCAAAGTAAATTTTCCATTTTTCTGACGATTTGAACTTTACTCTTGAAGGTATTATGAAGTAAAATATTTATAATTTTTAGAATACTTAACGCTATAATTTCTTAAACGATATCGAGCAATATTTTAATTCTAAGCGGCTTAATTTTTAGGTTATATAGAAAAAGTCAGTTAGGGAGACATAACCTACCTAAAAATGCATCACAAAATCAGAATTGATATGCTATATTTTGTTCTTTACTGTATAAACAAGATGCTATCTTTGTTATTGACTTCGATGTTCGTTGCCGACGAAAGTATATTGTGTGAATGGGACCAACTTTGTAGTATGGTGGAGTTTATCGCCAGTGTAGAAGCCCAAGCAACCAAGCTGGATGGTTGCACTACCAATCCTTCGCCTTGAATGTTGTCGTAATTCTATGTTTTTGGTAATTTAGTCTTATATGAGAACGATTTTTAAAAATTGTTTTTAAATAATTAATTAAAGTACTACTCCCAGAGTCAAGTCTCCTTGCCCTTAAAGAGAATTGATTGTAGATAATTCCGCGAAATATGCTTACTGTAAGTGAGATATCAATCTAGAATGATAAAATATCTCATTCTTATAAATTGTGAATCTTTTATCATGGTAATAATCAAAATATTCGGGAAATATTTGAAAAATTAAAACTAAAGTCGTATCGCCCTAGTTTCCTATAAAAGAGATAGAAAAAAGAAAACATATTTAAAGTATAAAAAATTTATTCAATAAAATTTAATTTCAGATTGCCTAGCAACCGTAATTTTAATTTCGCCTACATATTTCCAAGCTTAATTACATATAACTTGGCACAATGCCAATCATTACTTTTCTCTCACGTCTCCCCCTACAGTAGTATCTTTCTCTAACATTGATTTAAATGTTAATGAAATTTACGAAACCTGAGTCATACATTATGCAATTGTAAGCAGTTATATTAAACTCGCCGCCAATTAAATGTTTCGTAAGAGTCGTGTAGAAAAATATATAACCATGACATGAAATAAGATTTCTAACCATTGGTATGATGTCAGCGTTAGGACTTTAATCGTCTTACGTCTTCTGTACGGGACCAATCACCATATCTCTCCACTTTAACCATAAAAATGTATATTAAAGAGCTGAAAATAAGGAGTTAACTATGCTGTATAATATTGGAAATCATGCTTCAAGAAAACTACCATGATAAAGCACAATTTTATCATAATAACTGAGGAAAACTACGATAATCAGTTTTTACTTACATTCGTTCTTAAAACTACTATAGTCTTTCAGAAATAAATAAACCTACACTAAAAATAAATTAGAAGGAAAATGTATCAGTTTACAAATTGTATAGGCCAAATCTCTAATGAACAAAGTAGGGTTTCTTTCCCGAGAAATCGTAAGATTTTTATACTTTTTGTATTCCTGGGACTATACTTGGTTCTCAGGAATTCCCGGAAACAAATGATTATGTTAAAGTAGAGTTTGGCTATGAAGAGATGGTTTGTTTAGACACCAAAACAGGCTGGAATAGTTTCTTGGAAATGCTTGAAAGAATTTTAGAGATTAAGCATTAATTGATATTAAAGAACAAAAATTTTGGCTAATGTAGAATTTGAAACTCTGACTACAATTGTAGCAGGCTTAAAGCCAGTAAAAGATGGCTTAGAAAACTATACAGCAGCAGCTATCGACTTTGCTAACTGCTGAAGGTGTAGCTGCTTTCATTATTGGAGAGTTGAACCAACAAACAATTTTCTAAGAGTATGAAATGTTCTTTGGTCCAAAGAATTAGTGAGAAACCCAACGTTAGTTCAGTTGGATTAATGCAATATATAAATTTTTGGGAGAAAGCATGATGCTGCTGCAGTTACTGTTGATCTTCTAAGCTTACCAAATGAAGACGAATCACTCACTGTCCAACTCTTCGCGCTCAGAAGAAGAGAGCACGGAAACTTTGGAAGAGAAATCTTTAGCGTTGTACGAAAAATTTGAAAAAGCGATCCACTCAAAGACAAAGGTCCTACGTTGTGCAACTAGCAAAAGTTCTATATTGAGCAAGATAGTGAAGCAAGAATTGCAGTTATTTGACTCAACAGGAAATCGATCATCAAATATTATAACTGGGTAAGGTTTTGAAAACAATTCCTCCAACATCGGTTGAAGTTGACAGGGCATTTTCTGCTGCCTAGTTGTTCATAACAAAGCTAAGAGCTAGGCTGAGTGATAAAAGCTTAGATTGCTTATGTTTTCTTAAATCATAATTTAAAAATGAATAATTAATATATTTTATTTGTATCTTGTAACTTAATATATAAGGGAGTATATATTTTGGAATTTATAAATATCCCTATTGCTGGAGCAAACCAAGATTTCACCGAAATCTCTGCTAAATTTAATTAATGTTTCACCTTTTTACAAAAGTAAAACTGTTCAAGATGCTAATTTATTAGAGTTAAGTAAACATACTTCTGAGTCCCTGACTCAACAGAAAGTAGTTTCAATCAAGAAAATAACTCCTTTACAAAACTGAAAATAGGCATTTATTTTACAAACGCATTATTCATGAATTTTACATCGGAACCAAAACCTTGAGTAGAAAATGCCAAGTTCACAACTCTTAAAACAAAAATATAAATATAGCTATGCGTGTTTTACCAGTGCTATCACTTGTGTGAACCCAACACCTATTTTGCGCAATTATTATTGTTATCAATTAAAAATAAATAATTTTTAGATTGTCTCATATTTCGATGCATTCCCGGGAATGAATGTTATGTCCCCTGGATTTCCCGGAAATTCCCGCGAAGGAAAAAAGGGCGGGAAATCCGAAAGCCTAAAACAAAGTATCCAGGAAGGTCGTTTACAAACTTTAAGAGCAGATCAGCCACACGAAACAAGTCATTTCGGTCAGACGCGGTCACTACATGGGGCTATCTGTCACCAAATTAAGCAAAGGATACACCAGATAAAGCGTATAGCAAGGGATATACGGAATAAAAATTCACAATAGAACCTAGAACGCACTTAAGACGACCATACTTTTTTGATAAATAGAACACAATTTATTCTTCACAACTGTCCTATTAAAAAACATGCCTAATATAAGCCAGCCTTCGGCCACATTCGCTTTTCGTTTTAAATAAATTACGACGTCCAGGAAATGACCGACACGCGCAAAAAGTTCTTTTTCATATAAAAAGGGAATATTACGACGATACGACAGTCATTAATAAAAGCCCCTCGGTCTCATAACTTTTAAGAGACTGCAAGAGACGAATCCGGTCATAAATCGGAAATAAATTCCGATCCGAAATTGAGTCATCAACATCAACCTCAGATTCGAGGGATCTTCTCGTTCATTCCTGTCCGCACTCCGCTTTTACGAGAGCAACAATTTACAGAGTTGGGGACGAAAGGATCTCTTAGTTAAAAGAGGCGATTTCGTCGAGAAATATTTCTTCCATTGTTGAAGGGGGTTTATGGAGAAGGGTTTTAGCATCCATCATGGCGACGTTTAGTGGCTCTTGGGGTCACTTAATGGCCTCGATGTCAAGGTAACAGGGAGAGGTTTTGAATCGGAAATTGCTTTGAAGAGTACTTTCCTTAACTCTCTCTCTCTTTAGGGGATGAATCAATAATCTCAACCTGTTGAGGATCTGCTTCAGAAGGAGAAGCAGCCCGCGGAGACGGGTGAAAGATTTTATGAAGGGTTGAATAAACTGAATTTGCATTTAAAAGCAGTTCTGCATAGTAGAATTTATCTTAAATGAATCCATTAACTTGGCAGAATATTTTAACACATCGCAGGAAGAGAGTCCAGAGTATTAAAATTTAGATTCTTTGATAAAGCTTTTTTATAACATGATAAAGTTTTTACGTTGGGTACTTTCTGTAGATTGTGTGCTGTAAAAGGGGTAACGCACAGAATGCAACGCTCTACAGTGTAGACCGTTGGAACAAGAGCTATCAAATTTGACACATAGTTAGATTTTGGGTAGTAAGTGATCACCCAGAAAGATTTTTACAAAATTTTAATTAGATTATTTATTAATTAAAAATTAATCGAAATTTTAACGTTTTCCATCAATAAACCCGAAATATATTCTCGGAAATAAAAACAATTATTTTTAAACCATCTTAAAGTTCAAAAATTAGCTTTCAAATGACATCGTTTTCATTTCCTTACATTTTTGACGTCTTAAGTCTCTCCATAGTGGTCTAATGGTGTGTCGGGAAAGAAAAAAATTATAACGCTTTTCGAGCTCAAGTTAAACGCTTATAGCTTTGCAACCAAACAATATAAAGAGTTGGTTTTAGTTTTATTTAACAGATAAAGGTAGATATTAAAGATTGCAAAAGGAATTTTAGAATTTGGAATTACGGTTTGGTCAAAGTCGAGCTGCAAATTTGGTGAAAATAACGAAAAATTTTGATAATGTCACAGCGACATTAAACGCTTATAGCTCCGCAACCAAATAGCATAGAGAGTTGGTTTTAGTTTCATTCAACAGAGAAGGGTAGACCTTGAAGATTGCAAGAAGAATTTTCGAATTTTAAATAACGGTTTAGTTACAGTCGAGTTGCAAATTTCGAAAGCGTGTTCAAAATCAAAGTTGAAAGTTCGTTTCAATCATGAAAAAGTTTGATGACGTCGCAGCAACCGATGCGCGCGTACGCAGAATAAGGCAATTCATTCATCAATCGTGCGAAATATTACTCAAGAATTGTTGAATTACGTCGAATTTCGTGCTAAAGTTAAACGCTTGTAGCTCCGCGACCAAATAATATAGAGAGTTGGTTTTAGTTTCAATTAACAGAGAAAGGTAGACATTGAAGATTGCAAAAAGAAATTTGGAATTACGGTTTAGTCACAGTCGAGTTGCAAAGTTGGTGAAAATTACGAAGAATTTTACATAGAGTCACATAGCCACACTAGACTAATAGTCACTATAGACTATAGAGTTAATAGTCACATAGAGCTACTTTAGTCACAGAAAGTCACAGTTGATTAAGGTAAGTAAATCTACGCCCCTCAATCCCAGCGGCCGTTTCGCAGAGACCGAATTTCCGTCGAATTTCTTTTCTCTATTTTTAATAAATGCGAACTTAATTTTAAACACGACATGCGGCAATGCTGTTTATTGACATCATGAAATTCATATCAATTTTATTGTTTTCATGAAATCTTTCACTCACGTACTTTTACCAATCTTAACGTTATGGTTTAAAAAAATGCTTCTTTGAACATTGACTTCAAAGCAGAGTTTTCATTTCATTTTTATTATCATGATGATGTTTTTCGGCTAACATTCTTTCTGTAAACTGCACGACTGAAAAACCATTATACAAGCCAGACAAAGACAAGATGACAAAGACGATTCAAGCCTAAAAACTTTATCATGCTACGATGATTCGGTCTACAGCTTCGAATTTCCTCTGTTTCTTCTCCTATGCTCTTGAAAATGTCCACATTTATAATGTTAAAACTTTTTCCGATAACTTTGCGACTAAATATCAAGTATTTATTTTGCCTTTGGTCTTTACGTAAATTCTTTCTAAAAGAAATTATATGAAAGAACGCAAAAATAAGTATTTTTACGTAAGAAGTATCAAACGATAAAAATAAGCTTGAACTTTGTTTTCTGCATTCACCATAGACAATATTATTTTTTTCGTAATTATTTACTTTTAAATTTAGACACTGTTTTGCCTTAAGAGAACGATTTTAGAGAGTTCACGAGTGTTTTTTTTTGACTTATTATAATATTTTTTGAGCATTTTTTTTTTTGGAAAAACTAGCATTTTTTAAGATTTACTCAAGAGATTTTTGCGCACCATCATTCTGAAACGGTAAAGCCATTCGAGACGTTGAAGTATAGTTCGAAACTTCCCCGAGTAATAATACATTTTAAGAGAAGATAGAGAACTTAAATCGAGGAATTTGTAAGAATTATCCACGTAGAAAAATTTCAAATGATTTAGTATTTTAAGAGCAATAAACTAGCAAATCCCCTCCAGAATATCTTCATTCATTGTTCACTGATATTTTACTTAATTTAGTTTTTTATATCTGCCGTATTTATTTGATAGCTAAAATGACCAAATTAGCTTCTAAAAGGCAATAGCTTACCGATATTCTCAACATGAAAGAAGAATTATATAAAATATAGCTAGAGATATCGCAGAAAAAAATTTGCCAAAAGGAAATAATTTTAAAACTAAACGAAACCCACGAAAGAAAATACCAATTTCTTTTCTATAAAAATTCTCTAAATTAACAAACTTGGGCGAAAAGGAAAAAATACCCACCTAAAGAAATATTAACAACGGGGTTTTTTTCATACTTCAAATCTTAGTGGCTTATTTGACAATACAGTAATTTCTCAGCAATTCAGAAGATATTAAACATGAGGACAGCCGAATTAAAGAAAGCGCTGGATAAGTGGATTTTCATTTAAAATGATGCATTTTAATAGCAAAAACCTATGTATATTTGGAGAAAATATGCAAAATTATACTATATATATTAAATATTAAAAAATATGAGCTGCAGCCTATTGTTTACTTCTCGCCAAGATCTTTGACAACGACAAGCAGTGACTTGTTTTTTCCCTTTCACGTTCCCCATTCCCCATTCTGAAAACCCGGATGCTGTAGGGGGTCGGACTGGCGAAATGCCAGATTATAGAGGGGCCACTGTGAATTGAAATGATATTCAAAATTAATGACTTCATGAAACCAGCACCCAATTTTTCCTCTTTGAGTACTTCATGTACCAAACAGCTCGGAAAAAAATGGCGTCTCTATAACAGATACCGAAGATGACAGAAAAATAGCGTTTCTCAAAGATACTGGAAGTTCTACGCGGAAAAAAATTCAACTAAATGAATGAATGAACATGAACATATAACTTTATTTCCTTCAGGTCGTAGCTTGGAAATATAGAGCAATGCAAATGCTAGTTTCGGTCGAAAATAATACCGAAAAAGACTTTTTGTCTTATTTTAGATATTAGCATAAAATAGAAATTTCCTCTCTGAAAAAGAACGAAATAGTCCATTTGGATAAAAAAAAATGGTCTACTGACGGTTATTCTCAATTTATTATGCATTCCATTTGGTAGTAAAAGATAACAAAAATTTAGGAATGAAATGGTATTCGACATCATGTAAGCACAGTTTTGTTCGCTTTATTCTTGAGCTGTAATGATGTACATTTTACCGATTCATTATACTAAGTGAGAGTACAAAATTTTCTGGGTATTTGGTCGTGCCTCATTTTCATACGAAATTAATGACTTTCTTATCCTTAAGTTTTAATTTTTTTTCTTAAGTCAAATATTTAAATTTATTTTAATCTCTTCTAGAAGTACTTTTTAATGGAGTTATTTCTGAGCACTTAAATAAATTTTGACAAGGTTTCTAGGAATCGATTAAACGTTTTAGTAATAAGGCTTTTCCTCCATATTATTCTAATTTTCTCGAATATTTGCTTTCGTATTTCTTAAGCTTATTGCCTTAAGAATTTTATCAGAGCTTTTTCTGTACATTGAATTTGTCTTTAGTCAGCAACCCTCTATCATTAACGTAAGTTACTCGAATACTTAAAATAATGAGATATTTTTATGTTACTGTTTGCCCGCAAGGTTGTTTGTTTTCACTCATTTTATACTTTATCTTTATGTCTCTGAGAGCAACTAAATGAACTCATAGGTTCCACTTATTCTACACAAGTCTCCCAGTTCCAAAATGAATGAAATAAGTTTGTTGTCACAAGCCCCGAGTTGAGTTGAGTTATATTAATCCTCTAAGCGTTTAAGCCATATTTTTCTGTTTTTCATGTTCAATTCAAAAAGGAAATAATTCACAGTTGGATGTATAATTTCTTAAACTACCATGGATAAAACAACCTTAAGATTTCAGAGACTTCATTTAATGCAATACAGAACCCATTACTCACTTCAAAAGCCAATTTTTAAAGTCTTAAATCTATTAGATCAAAATAAACGGACGTTTAGAGGATTAACGTCCTTTTTGAAGTTGCACAAGGGTTATTTTGGACAGTCCTCCAGGGCTGTCTTATCCAGTGGACTAATTAGGATGTAGCCCAGGGGCGCCATTGATCCAAAGGCGCCTAAAAATTTACTATAATGATTTTATTTTAATTTTGAACCAAAAAAATTAACTAGAAGTAAGTTTAAATATGTTATTATTTTATTAGGGCTTATAATTAGACAGCCATTCTTTGTTATGTTACTTAAACATGTATATCATTTCAAAAAATATTCATGCGGATACATTCAGGGAGAAAATCAAAAATTATGCCTGTAATATATATTGTCGCGTAGATAAAGTTAGCGTGGAGAATCAATCGAATGAAGACAAAGCTCGCTAATCTTAACTCAAGACTTTATCTCCTAGAACTAAATATTACATCTGCTTATATAAAGTTGGCGAAACAGTTAATAATACAGTTACAGTTAATAAGCATAACTAAGGGATAATTTACATATAAGAAATTTACATAAATGCTATTTTGCATATAAATTAAATAATCGAAATAATTGAAAACATAAAAGTCCAGGGATTCGAACCCGAGTCCTTTGGCATCGTAGAGCAGCGCTCTAACCATTCGACGACCGTGACAATATATATAACACCACTTAATGTCCCCTTATCTAAAGTCATTATGATTCTATAAAATCGGTTTAGGTGGACATGAAGTGGACACGGCACAGGACGAGAAAAAAAATAACCAACCTTAACTAATAAACCTAAACAAAGAAAAATTTTAAAATAAATTATAAAACTAAGACAAGAACTTAATTAATAACAAAATAAAATAAATAATGCAAATTATAAAATAAAAACTTAACTAATAAAAGGAGAGGAGAAAAATAAAAAAAGAAACATAAATGTCAAATACATATAAGTCAAAATTACGATATCCTTTACATTCGAAGGAAATTTTGAAACAATTTCAAATTGCAAAACCACAGTTGAATTGAAAATCGTCTTAATAGCTGTAGTTTGGCTGTATTTAGCTTTACATCTCCACCTACACCACCCACACACACATATTTGTAATTGTTTCTCTTCAACACTAAAAAGATATTATAACAAAAAATGAAAGTTTTCAAGAAGAAAATGCCTTTTCCAGTATTTACATTCAAAACATTATATTAATTCGACTTCTATTTCAAAACAATATTAATTCTGAATAGCATTTATGAAGAAATTAATATCTTGAAAGAGCACTAAAACAGAACTGAGAGAATATTCGGAACGATAATGATATCTCCAATCAAGAATTCCAGATTTAAATACTACTCTAAATGTGAATACTGAATACAACGCCCGAAGAAATTAAAAACTGCTACCATTAGCAAGAAGGAATAAACAGTCACTTTACAATTAATTTGCAAATAGATAGATCTTTTCCAGCAGTTTTGGAATGAAGAAAATGTGGAAAAGCATTGTTAATAGCATCGAACTGTATGGATTTTAAAACAATTAAATGACTAAGTTCCAAACGATAACTTTATTCACAGCTATAAAATAGTTATGTTTAAAATATTAAAATAGCTTCCATAATTCCAGTGATTAATTCTGAGAACAAAGACATGAAATGCGCACAAATAGATTAAAGTGAAATGAAAAATTTATTATATTTTTAAACACAGCAAATAATTATTATAAACGATAATTATAGCAACTGATAAATATGATTTAAATTCCACGTGTTGCAAAAAAATAATAAATTCAAGTCTCTAGAGATATTGTTTCAGGCTTTTCGCCTGGGGTGATTGCATCAGGTGTTGCATTCTGCGCGTATGGCCTTTTACAACACGCAATTTATGGAAAAAATGTCAGCCTGAAAACATTATCATGTTAAAAAGCATGATTTATTTTAACGTTTGCGTTTTACATCTATTTCGCCGTCGTTTCTAAATCAAATTTACAAATTCATGAAATTATAATATAATAATACAAAATGCGAGATCCTGCCATTAAATTTGAAACAAAAGTACGCAATAAAATCTTCAAAATTAAATATTTTTGAAATGTAAATTTACTTATTTTCCGAATTAAAGATTATACTGTGAAAGCAAACTCCAGAATTAAACAGGCTACTGAGGATTTCAGTAGCGAATGAATGGTAAAGATCTACTGTACTAGCCTTGGCATAGTAAATTTTGAAAAAATTAAGAAAATTAAAGAAGAAATTGCATGGAAATAAAATTGGTATCACTGAAGCTTAAAGTTTAAAGAGCGATATTGTCTATATATATAAAACGCAACGTATGTATATGTATATGTATATGTATATGTATATGTATATGTATATAGGGAAAGAGAGAGAGTATAAATCGTAAAATGAAAGAGTATAAAACGTAAAATGAAAGAGTATAAAACGTAAAATGAAAGAGTATAAAACGTAAAATGAAAAACGCAATAAAAGCACAATAACGTTTCTTCAGGGGATGAAGTTAATATGAATTGCTAAAATATAAAAATTCAATTTTAACGTCAATAAACTTATTTTTTGGAACTCTAATATCTCATATAAAATCTACAAAAACACAATTATCAATCAACTTATAAGAATCGACAAAATTTGCAATAACACTAATTCTGCCAGAAAGCAAATCATGCACTTAAGAAATAACCTCAACGTTAATAAAATTCCCTCTTCACTTTACGAACCTCTGATTAATGGATTTAAGATGTAAGTAAAACATTGCTTATCAGAGAGACGTCGACGCGAAATATAATCTTCGCAGAAGGGTCACTCAAGTCTATAATGTCTGATATTTTACCTCAAAAACGCATCTTTTAGACATTTTTCACTTGTTTTCCATATTTTACTGATTTTTTTCACTCTTTCTCTACGCTTTCTATCGTTATCGCTCTTCCATTTAATCTTCATCGTTCCCAACATACTACACTTCCCTAGCAACAGCCAAAGTTAAGCGCGAAACTTGTAACTCGATACGCTGTTCACACCCCTTCAACGCCGGTCTGTACCGTGGCCCTCCGCAAACACTGCTACGTCAACATCCGTCCTTCTAGTACGTAAAATTTATTCTTACTTTGCTCTAATGTTATATGTTTTGTTTTAATTATTCAAAACTCCTCTCTCTGTTTTTTGGTTTGACATTAGGAATGAAAATCAGTGTTTTAGGCATTACGGTGTAACTGATTGCAAGAAAATGTCAAACCTTTTATATTTTAGCAATTCACAATAACTTCATCATCCCCTGAAGAAACGTTATTGTGCTTTAATTGAGTTTTTTATTTTGCGTTTTATACTCTCTCTCTCTCTCTCTCTCTCTCTCTCTATATATATATATATATATATATATATATATCAATATCATGAAAGTCAAAAATATTAAAATAAAATGGAGAGACTGTAGTAAATCGGTAAAAGCGTATAGATGCTCATCAGGGTAAGTAAAATCTATACGAACCGTTAAAATTAGTGAAATCATAATGTTTTCTGCGAACAGTGTTGGCATATAGCTAAAAAACACTGTCCTTTACCCCGAACATTATGATTTCACTAATTTTAACGGTTCGTATAGATTTTACTTACCCTGATGAGCATCTATACGCTTTTACCGATTTACTACAGTCTCTCCATTTTATTTTAATATTTTTTGACTTTCATGATATTGATATATTCTCCACAAATCTTCTTGAATTGCAGCATTTTTGCGCATTCGTTGCGTTTGTGTTATATTTTTCTACTTTATTTTATCTTCCCCTTTTATATATATATTCCACTTTCGGCTTTTTCTTACCGCAGATTATTTTCTTGACATTTTGTTTTTTGAATGTTTATTTTGTATATGTTGCTTTTACATTTCTGCTATGTTTGTTTCGTATTTGTTATATATATATATATATATATATATTTAAGATCAGGCTTTAAAAAGGTGAAATATAGTCCATTTTGGTCATAGAAGAGACAATATATGGCTTAATCTTCTTTTATTCAGGCATTCTTCATAGGTAAATGATTCAATTTTTACGTAGCTCCATGACCAGTATTCAAAAGGTTACGCCCGAGCGGCGGGTTGCTGTTCAAAGCTTACATGCTGGCGTGAAAAAAGGCAGATATGAATGCGCAGAACGCTTAAGTACCCAGAAAAAGGAATTTCCCCTTTAGAAACCCGTGACTTGAAAAGAAAGTTATAGTGTGTTTATTATGAGGAAAGTAGAAGTATTTAAATTGAGGTGTCGTTAAGATTATTTAGGAAAGTTAAAAAATTAAAATATCACACACACACATATATATATATAATAAAACTGTAATAACTTAATTTCTTAAATTATTTTTAATGATACCTTATTTTAAATTACTTCTACTTCCATCGTAATAAGCACACTGCTACTTTCACTTTCGAGACACGAGTCTTCCGGGAAAATCCCCTTTTTCAACTATTATTTAATCTCACTGCGATAGCATAGGAATGCCCCGTCCTGGCCGAAGCCGTCTGGTTGATTACATGAGGGCCGCGTGAAGCAGCCCCACCCAATATGGGGGCGTAAGTCCCTATTAGCGGTATCGGTAAAACCTCAACTGACTCAGCTACATTAACCCCGATTACTATCTTATTTCAAGTCATGTTATGTCATCCCTTTCACGGCCCTTTTTCACCATGTAATTCCTTTCCATCAGAATGCTGCCTTTGCGCGTAAATTTCATTCATGGCCATGGAGTGTAATTTACTTTTAAAGATATTATTATAACTAATAAGTTAATATATATATAATCTACATTCTCCTCCTTAAAATGGATAAATAGAAACTGAAATAAAGCATTGATCGGATCAACGCCTGCCTTCTTATTCAAGATGCTGCCTATATATATATATATATATATATATATGTTTGTTCCAGCATCACTTCAAAATGAATTCACTAATTTTGGTGAAACTTGGTAAACATGTTCCTCATTAGCCAATTTGGAGATCTGTAGGAGTAAATAAGCTGAAACCCAGATCCTCAGGGCAGGGTGGGCCAAAATCTCCAAAATACATTGAACAAATAGGCCGGTTGACATGTTTCGCGATTATGATGAAACTCGGTACACAGGTTTTCATTAGCCGATTTGAAGAACTGTAGGGGTAAATAAGCCCAAGCCCAGTTCCTCAGGGCAGGGTGGACCAAAATACATGTAACAAATAGGCCGGTCGACATGCTTCGCGATTTTGATGAAACTCAGGGTGGACCAAAATACATTACATTACACCACCTGCATCCCCGTGTTTAGAGCCATTTGGCTCCTTTCCGGTTTGGATGGATGGAGGTGAATTTTATTTTTTAAGAAAGGACAAAAACAAGTATTAGCTACAAAAACAAATAAAAATGAAAAAGAAACATACACTGGACAGAACAACATAGAAAACAATACAAAATAGAAAAAGAAATACATAGAGGGAAAAAAAGGTCAAAAGTAGCTGGAAGTGTGTGTCAGTCTGGGTGGATGAGTGTTCAATTATTATCCTCTACAATGAAATTGTTCTTATCACATATGAAACGCATTAGGAGTCGAAGTCGGGTTCTTGATAAGTTGTTCGTGAGACTGTTTCTCAACCACTGTAATTTAAGTGACACTGTTGGAGTTTGGAAATTCCAGGAGAGGGTAAACCGACATTTTGTGGCATAGTGCATTGGATCTCCTTTTTCTCCGCATTATCATGTGTTCGAAGATTGAAGCGATGAAGGTATGAAGAGAAAGGCCCGTGTCCTGTAACGAACATAATCTCTTCTCTATTCCATCCTATTGGCTTGTTTGATACCCTAGGCACTATATCGTGTGTACTGCGGCCAGTAACTCCGTTATCCCAGTTGTCTTGCCAGATGCTTAAAGCAGCTAATTAATCTCAGATTTCAGGTAGGAAAGTGGCTTAGGTAGAAGGAAAGGGTCGCCTTTTGTGATGGCTTCTTTGGCTAACTGGTCTGCGCATTTGTTGCCTAAATAACCGACGTGGGCTTTGAGCCATCTCGGGTGAATGTGTTTATGGGAGACCAAAAGGGTTTGAATTTCTCGGACCATACTATGGTGGGATTTAGGATTAAGTATGGCCATCAAACTTGACAAACTGTCTGTCCAAATTTTGATTGGTCGATGAAGGGCAGAGGCTGCTTCAATTGCCATTCTAATTGCAAGGATTTCAACTTGGAAAACCGAATTGCTGCGATCAACTTTACCTTGCCATGAGGCTATTATTCCATAGTTTTCGAGAATGCAATATGCGCTACCAGTGCCTTCTTCCGTTTTAGATCCATCAGTGTATATAGCTTTGACTCCTGAGTCTATGTGTTTTTCTACAAATGAAATTTGATTGTGGAGAAGAAAATTAGGGGGGGGTGAATATGAATTCCACTGCTTTTGCCCTCGTAATCTGTTGGGCTGAATATAACGGTGAAAAAGTTGAATGAAGATCTTGCTCCAGCACCTCGGGCATAAGTTGCTTCTTGTTGGATTTGTAGGTGGAGGGGTTGATGACCGGTGACCACTTGGAGAGCAGCCGCAGGGGTTGTCCTGTATGCACCAGTAATATAAAGAAGAAACAGACGTCGAATGGAGTCCAGCTTTTTCTGGAGTCGGGATGTCATATTATGCCCCAGGCAGCTGCTCCATGGCATAGTGTTCTTTCTATAACTGTTTTATACGATAGCCTTCTGATGTTTTTGTTGATGCCCCAAGTTTTTCCTGCGATTCTGAAGAGATGTTGGTATTGATCCATGGCTCTTTTGTCCTGCTATATTACGTGTGGTAACCAGCTTAATTTGTGATCTATTGTAACGCCTAGATATTTTAAATGGTTTCTGCGGCTAATTGAATGATTCTTCCATTTAATCGTTGGTCCTCTTACAAACTTGCTCAAAAAGACATATCTTGATTTTTCCATTGAGACGTGCAGTTTATTTTTGTCTGCCCACTCCTTAAACTTGTCCAGTACTAATTTGCTGAGCTTCCTGAGCCCCTCTATGGTGTTTTCTGTGACGACGAACGCAAAATCATCGGCAAATGCTTGTAGATGAACTCCTTGAGGCCACTGTACCGATAGGATTTCGTCTGCCATGATGTTCCAAAATGCTGGCCCACTACATGAACCCTGTGGACATCCCTGAGTCTGTTCCCAAAGCACCGGCCCTTCGCTGGTTTGTATCGCCACTTTTCTGTTACTTAATGTGTCAAGAAGCGTTTCGCTAATGTTGGAGAAGAGAGAGAGGGAAGCAAATCTATCTCTGATGGGAGAGTATTGTAGACTGTCAAATGCATCCGAGATGTCTAAAGATATCGACACAGCGTGTTTTTCCTGCCTTCGAGCTTGTTGTAGGCGAGATCTGACATGCAGGAGTGCGTCGTCAGCTGACTTCCCTTCTCTAAATCCGTACTGCAGTGGATGTTGGAGTTTTTTGTCTTTAATTGGAAGTTAAATCTTTGAAGAAGGAGTTTCTCTAGCAATTTGCCAAGTGTGGGGAGCAAAGATATTGGTCTGTAAGATTTAATACTCTGTTCCTCTTTGCCCGTCTTGTTGAACAGGATAACAAGTCCAATTTTCAGAGGATCCGGGAAACATTTAAGTTCTAAACACTTATTGAAAAAGTCTAACAAAAGAGAGGGAAAGGAGTTAAAAATTACTTTTACAATGATATTATCAATGTCATCGTATCCAGGGGCTTTACCGTTAGGAATTTTCTTGAGGATGTAATCTATTTCTTTGTTAGAGAACTTTTCTTCTTCAAGGAGGGTTTGATGGGGTTGTATCTGTGCTGCTCTTGGTGCAATTTTTGGATACAGTTTTTGCAGAATTTTTAGCCCGAATTCTGTGGCAGTTCCTTTCTCGCTGTTTTCCATTATTTGAAAGATGTCCGAGGGTGGTCTGTAGGCTTTTAATGCTGACCGGTATGGAGTTCCGTAGGGAGTTTGTGTCTAGGTGCATAGCAGTCTCCAGGATCCACGTTGGGTTCTTTTGACTGCTTTCTTGAACAGAGCTCTTTTTTTTTTTTGACAGAACAATTTTGTAGTGGATTCTATCTTCGCCTCTACTCTTTTGGAGACGTCTCACTAGGGCTTTTAATTCTTTCTTCTTTATTTGGAGATCTCTATTCCACCAAGTTACGTTTGGAATGAGGGGTTACGTTTATATAATTTTATATATTTGTTTGCAAGTTTTGTGGATTTCAAGTTGAATGGTTCTGGTTGTTTCATTGAACTCTCCTTCATTAGAACTATTGGGAATAAGGTTTCGTAGAGCGACCAAAATACATGTAACAAATAGGCCAGTTGACATGCTTCGCGATTTTGATGAAACTCGGTACACAGGTTTCTCATTAGCCGACTTGAAGTACTGTAGGGGTACATAAGCCCAAGCCCGGGACATCAGGTCAGGGTGGAAAAAAGTCTCCAAAAAACATATATTACAAATTGGTCGATTGACACAACTGTAGATTTGAGTTGCTTGTGAGATTTTTATGAAATCTGGTGCACATACTTCTAATTAGGCAATTAAAAGTACTGGTAAATAAACAGTAATTCAATCCATCAGAGTTTGGGGCAAAGTCATTTTAATGCATTTAATAAATGGGTTCGATTGGCATGAAACTTGATATAACTGGGGCAATTTTGATGACTGTGAGTACATGTATTCCTCTTAGGCTGGTTAGTTTTTGGGTAAATAAACGGTAATCCATTTCTTCAGAGAAGGGTGGAGCAAAATTGTCAAAATACGCTTAAATAGTATGGTTGGATATGGCTATGACTATTTTGACGATATTTTGTACATATGTTTCTCAGAGCCTGATTAAAAATACTTTTTGGGTAAATAAATTCTAACCCAATTCCTTTAGAGTAGGGTGGCGTTAAGTCGTTTAAATACTTCTAACAAAAGGGCCGATTGTTATGAATTTTTATACAGATAGGGAAATTTTGATGACGCAGGGTACATATGTTCCTCTCAGGCTGACTAAAATTACTGTAAGGGTAAATAAACGCTAATCCAATTCCTCAGATTAGATTGGAAAAAATCCTCAAAATACAAGTAAACCCTTGAGCCGATTGGCATACTGTTGGATACGGCTAGGGAGAGTTTGATGAATTTTGGTACATATACTTCTAGTTAGCCAAATAAGATACTGTAGGGCTAAATAAACGCTAATCTAATCTATGAAGTTAGGTAGGAAAAGTCGTTTAAATACATGCGGCAAATTCACGATTCACATAAAATTTTATACCGCTTGGGCAATTTGATAAAATATTATACATATGTTTCTCACAAGCCAAATAAATGCACTTTAGCACAAATACTTTCTCAATACCTCAAGTAGAGTGGAGCAAAGACACAAGACGATTGACACGAAACTCGATACTGCTGGAGCGATTTTGTTGAAACTTTGGATCGCATATTCCTTTCTAACTGACGTGAAGCACTATTGCGGGTAAATAAGCCCTAAGGCTGTCCTTCAGGGTAGACTGTGGCAATGTCTCTTAAATACAAGCCAAAATGGATTGATCGAAATGAATCATAACTCGCAGGTTTCAACACGTCGAACTAAAAATAACGAGGGGTTAAATCTTTTTAATCAACTTTTAAGGATGATAACTACCGATAAGATATGGAGAAATATTTAATTTGAACGGCTGGAGCAATTTTGGCGAAACATGTGTCATTAATTGATTTATCCACGTTAATTGTTAAAATATTTTTTTTAAAAAATTATCCCAACATCGTTCAACAACAACAACAAAATGCTGTAATGAGAAATGGGCCCTATCTCGCACGCTTCTGGGTTGGGTGAGGTCGGTCATTGAAATGCATTGAGCAAATGGACCAATTAGCATGAAGGTTTTATGGTCAGGGTTCCTTAAATAATGAGACGCCCACCAAAATTGGCTAAAAATGCAAGAAATATATGTGATACCGTGTGATATGATATATAAATGAAAGAAAATGAAAGAAATTTTTGTACTATTAATTTTTGGAACTTTTCATAAAAAAATTGATTCTCGGAATAAAATAATATTAATAAACATTTCGTTATTTATAAATAATAATTCAGTTTCCGGACTTATAAACGATTTTGACCTGAGAAAAACCGGGCAACCCCGGGTACTCTGGTAGTATTTTTATACATCCAATTACATTACAGAAGAGAGCAGCAGTGTTTAAAATGGGCTAACTATAAAAACTGTTCATTATTGCTTACTACTGAAGTTAAACTTTAACTGTAATTAACCCAAATTTTAAAAAAAAATTAATAAAGGCATGGTTTGAGGGAAAAAATAAACTCAATATGCAAAAAATAAGTCGAACCTTCCTACCTGGGTTATCTCTACTAATAATAAAGGAGAATGTGTGCGTGCGTGAAGGCGTGCGTATTGGCCCTCTACAGGCCAGACCGCTGGACTTAGAGGTACGAAATTTGGCACAGACATACTTTGGAGGGTAGGAATGTGCACCTCGGAGCCCTTTTTCAGAAATTTTAATTGCAATTTTAAATAATTAAAAATTGTCGAAATTTTGGTGCTTTTCCTTAATAACTTCCGAACAGATTATAGCACAAAAGTCATTTTTACACCATCTGAAAGAGAAAAAAATTACCTTTTCAATTACATCAACTGCCGTGCAATTTTTTCTTTAATTTCAATAGCCTTTTAAAAATATTTTTTGGTATAATTTACAGCAATACTTTTCATTGTTGCAACGCGATTCAAACTGTTTTCATTGTTTAAATAAATATTTAATTGCGTGTTTCTCTTTCATTGTTGAAATTTGAGGTAATATCTTAATACATTTTTCTTTCATATTTTATTTCATCAAAATCTTTAAGAAATCTGTAAACCAAGCTGTCTGAGATATTACGTATATTAAAATATATATCCAGTAAGCTGAATGGTTATGGTTGCTATGTTTGCAGCATGTTTAAATTCAGCTAACATGCCGATGGTCGTAAAATGTGCTGCGCCATTTTAATGTAGAAATCGAATCAATATTTTGAAAGAGAAATAAGAAAGTGAAGATGGCGCCTGCAACGTGCAATTAGATTTTACATGGCATGGTCAGTTATTGGACTCTATTAGGGACATTTGTGTAGACAATGAACACAACAGCTACAACGCCATTCACTACCAGAATCTGAAGTTTAAAATTACGTTGTTAAAGCAGCCATGAATATAAAATGAAACAAGATTCAATTGAAATCATATTCCCGGTGGACAAGGTGGTCGCCGAAGGCGGCTAGTAAACAATAGAAGAAAAGGCCAGAATAAATTATCTGTGGGAATAATGAAAACGATTTGAATTTCATTACAAAAATGAAAAGTATTGTTGCAAAATATACTTAAAATATTGTTTAATAACTTTGTAATAATTTTAAGATAATTTTTTGAATTTTCAAATGGTGTGAAAATCATTTTTGTGCTATTTTAATTTCGGAAGTTATCACGGAAAAAAGTAAAAATTTCGCTTACTTTCTAATTAATTAAAATGTCAAAAAAATTTAACCGAAGTGCACATTCCCACCTCCAAAATAATGTTATTGCCAAATCTGGTAGATCTAAGTGAAACAGTCTACTCTGTAGAGCGTCAACACACAGACAGACACATTAGGTTTTATTATTTTACTAGACGCCTTCGGCGACCAGCTTGTTCGCCGGGAATATGATTTCAATTGAATCCATCATTATTTTATATCCATGGTTCTCTTAACAACGTAAATTTAAACTTCAGATAGTGGTAGATATTTAACCCATGTTCTATTAGTAACCTTGGACCTCTTCTCTTCATTATCTACATAATTTTTTCTAAAGGAGTCAAATAACTGACCATTCATATAACTTCTAATTCCATGTTGTCGGCACTATCTCCACTTTCTTATTCCTCTTATAAAATACGCATTTGATTTCAACATTAAAATGACTCAGCACATTTTATGGCCAGGACATGTTAGCTAGATTAAAACATGCTGAGAAAAGAATGAAAACATAGCAACCATAACCATTCAGTTTACTGAATACATTTCTTAATGTAAGCAAAGCAATATTTCGGAGATCTTTGTTTACAGATTTCACAAAAATTTTGATGAAATAAAATATGAAAGCAAATTGTATTGGGATATTATCTCAGATTAAAACAATGAAAGAGAAATACGCAATTAAATATTTGTTTAAACAATGAAAACGGTTTGAGTTGCGTTGCCACAATGGAAAGTATTGTTGTAAATTATGCCAAAAAAATTTTAACTTATTAAAATTCTAGAAAGTATTGTACTGCAATTTAATTTATATCATTGGAAAGGTAATTTTTTGTGCTTTCGGATAGCGTAAAAATAATTTTTGTTTTGCAATATTTTCGGAAGTTCTTAAGGAAAAACGCCAAAATTTCGCTTAATTTTTAATTAATTAAAATTTTAAAAAAAAGTTCTCCCAGGTGCACATTCCCACCCTCCAAAGTTTGTTTGTGCCAAATTTCGTAGCTCTGGAACCAGCGGTCTGCCCTGTAAAGCGCCGACACACACACACATTCTCTTTTATTATTAGTTCAGATTATTAGAAGAGATTTTCGTTGAATTTTGGTGGATACGCCCTGACATATAAATGAAAAAATTAAAAATGCTGTAATATTTTCCTTGGATATGAATTTCAGTACTTCACGCACTTTTGTTGTAAGGTTCACACGCTAATTTTCATCTAACTTGTTTCGTTTGCAGTTATTGCATTCAAGTTTTGCTTTGATAGACAGACAATTGATTTATCCTTTCAAGAGATGCAATCGCGCATCTTGCCATTTTACATTCTTGATTTAAGGATCACAAATCGAAATTCATTCATTCATTGATTGTTTGAATCATCATATTCACATACACTGGTGCTCCTCATTTTTTAGCTTCTCATCAAGAGCAACTGAAATTCACCTCGCTGCAATGCCGATATCTTTCCGGATCTTAAGGTACCCAACTGTGTTCGGAGAATTTTTTGAAAAATAACTTATATATATTTTTAATGTTATTTTTCAACTGCATATGTTTTAAAACTATGAAAATATTGTAAAATTAGGCTTTCAAAATAATATTTTTTTTAATAAAACTGAGAAATTTGAAGAAAAATGACTAAAATATTTGCCGTACGCTAACAGCCATAGACAAAATCATATTCTAAATATACATAAATCCTTGTAGGAGTACATTTTTATGACAGTTACCTGTGTTATGCTCTAAAATATTTCTTGTACTTCAAAATAGTTTTGAGATATAGCTGAACGTAGTTACTAAACTGGTAATTTTTCATAAAAAAATGTTTTCGTTTATATTTAAGCACTTAAAAATAATACTTGATTTTAAAATTGGCATTAATTTTTAGAGGAAAACATCAAGAAAATTACAGAAAACAATCTCAGAAAATTTCATATAAATACTTGAATAACATTTTGAGAAATCATTGTTACGGTAGACAGTTTTCCTCACAAAAATATCATTTCTCAGAAAACGCATTTAAAGTTTTCATGCAACTTAAAATAATGCTTAAAGTTCGGTAATAAAACAGCTGTAACTCCGTTTGTAATTCACGTAGAGTAAAAAGTGAGAAAGTTTTAGAAAGCCGGTTAAACAGGCTACAAAATTAAGTCATAAACATGTTTTTGATAATTTCATCAGAAACGACGATTTTAAACCAGTCGGATACCTTAATGGAATTCAACGGGAATTTTATATAATCTGCCCTGTATACTATACAGGGTTCCCACTCAAGTCCCTTATCACCCTTTTAACTACCGAATGGGTGCAGCTATCTTCATAAGAGTGGTGTCTATGCATGGTAAAGTGACTATGCACCACTGGATGAAACCACTTACAGCTCCACCTAGTGGAAAAGGTGGAATTAGCGTTATTATCTCTAAAATGGTACGAGGTAGAGAAAAAAGTTAATTACAAAATTGTAGAAGTTCAAGCAAAGGTCTAGATGTGCATTGTAGCTGACGGAGAGAAGTTTGTACATCGAAAATAAAGGTATCTTGTGATCAGTGATGTGGGGTGGGTAAATACCCAGTGGGTAGGTAAATATTTTTTGGGTATATACCTGGGTATTTACCACAAATTAATTTAAACAGAGCAACCATAATCGTTCAGTTTTACTGGATTATTTCTTTATATACTTACAATCTAGAGGACTTTCTTTACAGATTTCACAAAAAAATTGATCAAATAAAAAAAGAAAAGAAAATCCAGTAGAATATTATATTAGCTTTCAACAATGGAAGAGAAACAACGGTTTGAATTTCATTGCAACAATGAATGCCAAAAAATATTTTTAAAAATTTATTAAAATTAGTGAAAAATATTGAATGAAAACTTAATTGATATATTGAAAAGATAAGTTTTTAAATTTTCAGATGGTGTAAAAATAATGTTTGTGCTGTAATATTTTTGGAAGTTATCAAGGAAAAACTCGCTTCGCAAAATTTCGCTTAATTTTTAATTAATTAAAATTCTAATTAAAATTTTTTTAAAACGGTTACGAGTTGCACATTCCCACCCTCCAAAGTATGTTTGTTCCAAATTTTGTTGCTCTAGGCCTAGCTGTCTGTCCGGTAGAGCGCCAAAACACACATATTCTCCTTTGTTATTAGTAGAGATAGACAGTGCGAGTTAATCTTGTGATCCATAATTTACTCCCATTGCCATGCTTTAAGTCAACCATTCTTGTTTTGATTTAGTGAATAGTTAGTTGTTTACTTCACGTGTATTAATATTACTGTGAATTTTACGTTAAAAATTTAAAAAAAGGAAAAGAAACTGCTTGGAGCTTTTAATGTTAAGAAGGATAAAAGTATCCAATATAAGCATTGTAATGTTGAGTACAAACTTGCTAATGTAAGCAAAATGGAGAAACACATAAAAAAATGTTTCAAAAGTCTTGTTGGATTAAAAAAGGTTTTGAAAGGAATAAAATAGCTAATGAGTTTTCTTTTAATCAAATTCCAACCGTGACACTTACATCAAATTTAGAGTTTTAAGAACATATAAGTATTTATGTTCATAATCCAGATAAATCCCGCCTACCCAGGAAGCTGTGTGTGAGTGTGTGTGTGTCTACTAGACCGTCAAATAATACAACAGATTCAGCAACAAAAAAATCTCATTGCTTTTTGCTGAAATCTTATTAAAAAAATAACTTACCTCTGTTGAAAGTAATATGAGTGAATGTTACTTTCAGAATAATTCACTTTTAAAACTGTTAGAACTCAAACATCTGCTAACTTATCTGGTACTTTGACTAATTAATCCAAAAAGAATTATAAACAATTGTATGTTTCATTTTAATTTGTATTATCAGCTCTTTGTCATTTTAAAATCAAACTCAACATTTTCTTTTTTTAAAATTTAGTTGAGTTTTCTTTTTTAAAAATTGATATTTAAGCCAAGTATTTTATGTAAGATCCAAGATATAGTATTGCGTTTTTGTTTTTTCTGATTCATTTTCTAAGTTTTTATAGAATTTAAAAGGTTCATATATTACTAGTTTCCTTTTTTTTACCTTACCTTATGCTCAATATATATTCTATACGTATTTATATTATATAGAGGCATCATATTTCACAGCAGTGCTTATGTTTTATATGAATAGAGCTAATTGAAAAATAAATACCCAGGTAAATACCCATTTTGGGTATTTACCCTTAAAAATAAATACCTGGGCATTTTACATCACTGTCTACAACTTTGTAATTCACTTTTTTCCTCTATCTCCTACCGTTTTAGAGATAATAACGCTAACCCCACCGTCTTCCACCAGGTGGTGCTGTAAGTAATTTCATTCAATAGTGCATAGTCACTTTATCATGCCTAGACACCACTCTTATGACGATAGCTGCAGCCATTCGGTAGTTAAAAGGGTGGTAAGGGATTTTAATGGACACCTTGTATATGGCTTCAAAATTATGAAAGAAAAATATGCGTAGTTAAAAATTATTATGCGCAGTTAAAAATTAATTGCTACAAATACTCATATTTCCTCGAATATTCAAAGCATTTGCTTTGGATTTTAGTATAATGCTTCGGTGGCATATTGTCTTGCATGTATTTTGTAAGTTTCCTATAATTTAGTTAAAACCTCTGTAAGCAAAAAACATGTGGAAAACTTTGGGATTTTTTTTAAAAACTTTTATTTTCCCGAATATACGAATTATTTTTACGTAAGTGCACACAAATATTTCTCATAACACATAAAACAATTGATGAATGTTTCAAATTTCTGTAAAAAGGGCTGAGCCGAATTCCTTTTAATCTTTATCAATTTCTGGTTGATCCCCTAAATGTTCTCGTGACCGAATCTCCACTGTAAAATGAGAGTTTCCACGACTATGTGTTACACGATTCTCCTGTTCCCCTCCACTAGATCCCTTCTACTCAGTCTTTTGATTCTATTAACGCTCCAAATGAGTGTATTTCGACAGTATAATCTAAATCTATATATCTATGCTGAGTTTAATTTAAAAGCTCGCAACCAGTCTGTCACAGTTCGATAGAAACATTTTCTTGCCACTGAAGAAATAAGACCAGGCATATTCAATTACTAACACAGAAAATGGCTGCTAAAGGAACTGAAACGAGAATCGCTACAGGAGGGGATGCTGATACTTATGAGATTTGGGTTAGAGAAAGCAATTTCTCATCCCAAGGGAAAGACGTAGACCTAGTCGTGTTACTGATTGCTTTGGCACCACCGGAAAGTAACATTTATTTTATGAAGCCTGGCAAGGAAAAAGTCGAAGCTAAATTATTTTTTACAAGACAGCTGCAGAAATAACTTTCTTTTGCCCAAACCATCCTCCTTCTTCATGCATTCCGTGGCTGCGACATTACACCAGATATTTATAGAAAAAGCAAAGCACTATAGTTATATTGCTCAAAAATCAACTAAGCCAGATAAAAACATTTCTGGCATCTTTTATCATCCCTCATCAACACCAGATGCTATCTCACAAGCCGGTGAGAAGATGTTCCTAGTACAAAGCCGTTGCTGTTGAACATAATTTGACTAACAGCAGATATGCAGCATTTCTCAAATCATCAACCAAGATCAAAGCTTATCTTTCCTCAATTCCTCCAACCAAAGGAGGGCGGAGCAAACACACGTTTAGCAATGAGTTTCTGTTTTGGCACCTTTAATGGTACCTGTACCAAAGGTGCACTTCTAGAAGAAGAGTAGACGTTCGAACTTGATCACATACTAGAAAAACATGGTGAAATTTAATTACAAGCAAGTATAAAAATGAGTTATGCATATTTTTATGTATGTATATATATAATATTATGTTATAGAAAGATATAATATGTTATAGATATATTGTAATTTATAGCCACTATTTTGAAATATAAGCTTTCATTCATAAAAATAAAACTAACATTTTCAACAACTTATTGTAATAATGTACTTTTTCAAACTTCTATAATATTCTAAACTATTCATCCTAAGAACAATGTTTAGGACTATTTTTGTAGGAAATTTAATTTAGTTTAATTTTATACTTAAGTTTTTTTTTCGCTAGGATCCACCCAGATAGCATGTACACTTGCAGCAAGTTTGATTTTTCTTGATATTAGCTTGTCATGACAAACTTGATGTAGCAACTTTGCAGCAAACTTCCTGCATAGTAACAAAGCTTAATCAACAAGCCCATTTGCAAGACAAGTTTGCTGTGAAGTTGTTATGACAAACTTCACACCACGATTGCTAAACAAGCTTGCCGCAAAGATAACACACTTACAGATAATCTTTGTCTCTGTTTTAAAAAACATCCGATTTTAAATAGCATCGTTTTTATTAACTCAATAAGTCAATGATAATTTGTAAAAAAACTAACTTTTTTATTAAAAAATTTTGAAAAATTCTCCATCTTTTTACTAAATATAGAACGCGCACATTAAAGCAAACCATACCGCCTTTTTCTTACTGTTGAAATTTTAACGTTCATACACAAAATTAAACCTAAAAAACAGTCAACGTTTGTTGAAAAATAATAACTTACATTTTGTCCCATTTTAAAAGTAATTACTTTTGAACCTAATTTCATAATTAATTCTACTAGCAAAACGTAGTTATTAGCGAAAATCGCTCTCTCTTTGACTTCAAATCATATTCTCAACACAAAATTTTAAAAATTGATGAAATCAAGAAAACAGTTTAAAATAAATCGTATGCACGATCTATTAGCGCAATCTATCTTCTCCACGCAGAGTCTAGCTGGCCGAGTGGTTATGACGACAGGTTTGAGAAACGAGATGTCGCGCGTTCGAATCAGAGGTTGTCTTCGTACTCTGTTTCTGCAATAGTTTGCAATAAGTTTGATGCCACAAGCTTGTGATAAGTTTGACGCATGGTGACTAACTAGCCCGCTGCAATTAGGTAAAATAGGGGAAAAAATTTACATAGTTTTGAAACTTTGGTCAAATATTTATTTGACCTCAAGGACATCAGAACCGAAAAATTTCCACCTCTCAGGGGGGAGCTTCCTGTCCTAGGGGAAAAAACTGAAGTGAAGTGGGGTGTTTGGTCAGTTTTTCCTAGATTCTTCAACCCTACACATTCAATGTTAAAAATGATATAGATGAAAGTAGTAGAGCATAAAATTCTGCGTCGAACGAGTACCAACACTATACATTTTATTAAAATAGTACGATTGCAAACTCTTATCAAAGTTGCAATGATTTTTCAATTTTCAAAAGAAATCCATTATTCTTACAAAAGAAGACGCATCAATCAAAGATTCTATGTAAATAAAGTTTGAATGTATAAGTATTCACTTTTGTAAGCACATACATATGTCAGTGCACCAATACCAGAGCGCTAGTGTGGTGTGGAAGTTAGGAGAGAGCGTAAAACTAGTCCATTGCAATGAGACCAAAAACGACAATTAGGAGAAATTCATAAATTTTTGAAACTTTGGTCAAATACTTTTCTGACATCAAGGAAACGGAAACCGTTAAGTTTACATCCCTTTGGAGAGAACTTCCCTCCTCGAACTTGCAAAACCATTAAAGAACAAAATGATCGTACCCAGCTTATTAAACAATAATTAACATTGCTTTTTTTAACTGCAATAAATTATTTTCATAAATATTCTAATTTTATGTAGCTTCGTGCTCTCCATGTTTCATAATATCTTTGATACAGTTCCAGAGAGACCAGTTGGTAACTCTGACGACCTTCACTTCGTTCTTGATGGAGGCTCTCTTATTCATCGTGTTGTATGGCCAAAGCAAGAGACTTTTGGTGATGTTTACACCACATATGTATCTTATATGAAAAGAAAAGTATCAGAAGAAATAATTTTTAATGAAAGCGCAGTTCTCCTTGACTCTCAGAGACAATTTCTAGGCGATCTTGCAAATAAGGAGCGTTTCATTTCGCAAACTTTGTAGCAACAGATGATGCTGATGTACATATTGTGAAGACCGCTATAGAAACATATGAGATGATTAAGAAACAAGTTGTTGTAATTGGTCAAGATGTTGATCTTTTTGTTTTACTTAATGCTCTTACTCCAGACTATATGAATATTCTCATGCTGAAAGAGGGTAAAGGTAAAATCAAAGATATGTTCTATAGCTCTAAAGATTTGCGGAATTCTAATCTTGTGATCGAATGCAAAAAAATCCATTATTTTCCTTCATGCGATTAGTGATTGTGACACAACTTCAGGGTTCTATGGAAAGGGAAAACTACAAGCATTGCAATTATTCAACCACAGTAAATACCTGTATATGTATACTAATATATGTATACAGTGGCGGACTGGCCAGGTTGCCAGCTTGCCCGATGGCAAGTGGGCCCCCTTAAACATAAGCTGATATGGGCCCCCGGGATAGGTGTATGTGAAAGAGAGAGAAAGAGAAGAATTTTTTTCTAGAGAAATTCCTGCGTCTTTTCTAAAGCAAATAAAATAGCAAGTTGTTTTATGTTCCTCACACAACCTCCTCTCTGCAAGGTCGACCTCTTCTGTGTAATGACCACTCATATCACCCCCGGAAAGACGGAAGAGATGAGCCCCCTGAGCAGGAAGGGTTCGGTCCTTGGAAATGTCTCGTTCTTTTTTTGTTAGTGCTTTTTACAGTAGTAAAACTGGCGGACAAGCGAACAATGAAAAAAGTCTACTTCGAGCCGCTGAAGCTGTTACAAGGGGAGGGAGAATCATGTAATTTGACAAAATGGCATCGGTGAAAAGGGGACTTTTCGGCTTTTCCTTGGGGGTGGGGGTCTATGGGAGTGCTTCTTTAGTTTTATTAACAAGGTTGTAAAAACGGTAAAGGTCCCTTTCTTTCGTGACAAATAATTTGGGTGTGGGGAGTAATATTCCTGTTTTCAGTCAGGAAAGAGAGAGGTTAGAACGTGCATACCTTATAAAAGGAGAAAAAACTTACAGAGGCAAACTCAAATTTTCCCTAATAGCTGAATAATTCATCTTATTAACTGTATTGATTAAATTATGCCATCCAACTTTAAATTCACCAACTTATTTAATTTTTGATAAGCTGAAGCCATTAATTGTTACAAAAGACCAATAAATAAATTAGTTAAAAATTGAAAAACAGTGGACATGGAATGTATTAATATTTGAATTAAATTTTGATGTAGTATGTTTCGCATCTCATGAAATTAATGACTTAGATTTTTACATTTAGCAGATAAGAAAGGCTAAAACTCTTGAGAGTCAACGAAATTATTTTTTATTTTGGTCAAGCATAATTCTAAGTTAAATTACAATTATTATACTTTATTAAGGTAGTTATGTAGTGAATATTTAACCTAATTAAACACAAAATGAATAATATAATCTCCAGGAAAGACTTTCTTTTCGTAACAGGAAAGATGAGTTTTAAGATCATTGCTAAAAATTAAATCTATCATAATAATATTGTAAACAGGTCTAAAAAATAAATTTATTTGAAGTAATGAGGAAAGAAAAAAATTGGACTAAAAAAACTGGTGAAATGGAATGCAATTTATTGCATTAAAGAAATTTTTTATATCGTAAGTTGAATATAAAATTTTATATCATGCTTCTTCTTTATCAGAAGACAAATTTAAGATTTATTGATTTGAAGCAATGAAAGTTGATTGACTTTCATTCCAGCATTTCAAAGTGTTGTTAAATATTATACTTAAAAATATTTTTTTTTAAATTGCAAAATTAAGGAAAAAATTGCACAGCAACTAAACTGGCATCATATTGAAAGAAAAATTTAAAAATTTTTAATTAATTAAAATTTAGAAACTTTCCGAGATGCATATTTCTACGCTCTTTTATTATGTTTATACCAAATTTGGTGGCTCTAGATTCAACGGACTGTAGAACATCAACAGACAGACAACAACCTACACATACATTCCCTTTTATTATTTGTTGACATTTGCATAAAAAAGCATGATCAGAAGTAAAACATAGAAATAACACTATGGTATTTCGTGTTAGATTTTATTGCTTAAAAAAATAAAATGCAGCTATAATTTATAATTTTCTTGTTTTCAACTGTCTTGTTTGAAATTGATTTAATACAAAAGTTTAGTTCTATATATGTAAAGAGGAATTGTTCGTCTTTTATAAAAATCTACAGTTTTTCTCCAAACTTGATGAAATTTTTCACATGTGCTCTTAAAACAAAAGGAGAATCACTGTCAACTTTTCAAAGTCCTGAAGTTAATTAAAATTTCAGTTATTAAAAATTGAGCAAGATTTTGTTGTTTTCCCAGTGATATCTTTCAAAACTCATTTCAGAAGAATGATTTTTTTATTATTTTAGAAATTCAAAAAATTATTTTTGTAATGATATAAATTTAGTGACAAATTACGAAAATATTATTACTACAAATCACTAAACTAATAAGCATTAAAAGAATTTTCTTCCCTCACTCTTACAAAAAACACCCTACTAAAGGGCAACATTTCTCCTTCACACATTGTCGCTAAAACCGTATAAGAAAAATTTAATCTAAAGAATTTAACATCAAACATTTTTCATAATATTTTCGTTATTTTACTCGGGAAATTGATTTTGACCCTGTGGGTGAGAAATTATTGGTATTAGACTTGGTGTCAACTTTGAATACTTGTTATGTATCTTTAAAAATAATATGCTATGCTGTTAACAATTCCTTGCTTTAGTTTGAACTCATTTAATCCTGCTTTTTACAGCGAATTATTAGAATTTGATTTTAGAGTAGGGAAGAACGAAGTCAAAATAAAAGTCATCACTGAGAGTTTGACTTCCATCCCTACATTAAAAAGTACTAAAATCAAATACAAATTTGTAGAATGTCCAAAATTAAATTTCTGAATTCAAAGTCTTGTCAGTCTCATCTGGGTCAAAATATACTGGAAAGCCAGGGAATGATCTCGTTGTAGAGAAAAAGTGCTCCTTCCCTGTGGAGCTTGCAAAAAGTTTTGGTAAGATCGCCACCGAATTATGATTAAATATTAGTATATGCATACACTCATTCTTTTATCAAAGGGATTTGTAAACAACGCATGTGAGGGATTATAATCCCAATGATAAGAATAACCGCTTAATAACTAATAAATATTAATTGTTCATGAGTATTTTTCTTCGTTAGAATTTAGTTGGAATAATATCATTATTTTGATTTAGTTTAGCTTAGAGTCCTGATTATGGTTAAGTTGGGTTTCGATATTATGCCGACCAGTATGTTTGTTTTTGTTCTTTTAATCAGGATGTTCGTTTTTCTGTTCTTCATAGGCCTGCATCGATTGAAAATTTATTAAAAGAACTTTATCTGTAAGGAGTGAAATCCATTTTTGAGATATCACGGCATATTTGTAATAATATTAGTTTTCGTAATGAATGATCTAATGATATTATTGAATTCTGTTTTTTAAAGCTATAGATAAAGAACAGATTTAGAAATTCATTGTCTGAAGAGAACTTGGAATTCTCTGTATATTGTCATCTATTGGAAAGGAATTGTTAGATGATTTGGATGTAGAAGTAATTATTGACTACCATACCATCTAGAAAACTCAACAACTGACTAGATATCTAGTAAACTCAAGCGCTTACTGAGTTCTGTATTTTTGAGTTGTTAATCTTTTAAAGAAAGAAGTACTCTTTAAAATTATTGAAATTGGTACATGGTTAGTTCTATAATTACAGTTTGGTTAAAAAATTCTCAAAATAACAGTACAGTTCCAAAATTACAGTAAGCTACACACCCACCAAAAATTATTTAAAATTCAATCATAAATTTGTTTTTGTATTTCTTACTTTCAATAATATGTATAATACATGTATACTATAATTAGTTATTTGACTAGCGAAGTGAGGTCCTGTTTTCATTGGACCGTTCGAGTGAAAACAATTTGTTTGTCAGTAATTTACTGACTTGTCTAATATAGTCTGTTTGTCTGTAATTTGTTTTGTCACGATCAAACGCGTTATTCGATTTTCTTTGGATTTGCATGAATTCTCTGTGATGTTGGCGAAAACGACCGTATGTGTAAAGATTTTTATTTTTTTATTCCGTTTCAAGATGATGGACACTGAAATGGTTGCGTTTCATGTAATTTTAAGTGCTTTTCTAACTATTGTACCCAAACGAAACTCCGTTCATAATGCTTCCAAAGATACCTCTAATAATAACAAATTACATTTCATTGTGATTTTGTTAATATTGATAAAAGCAAACATTTAATTGTAGTTTAATTAATAATGATAAAAGCAGACTTGCGCAAATAATTTGAATTTGGAAAATAAATGGCTAAACTTTTAAAGACTGAAATAAAGAGCAGAATTTTGTTGGGGGGGAGGGGTCTACTGTTCACAAAACTACTAGTATATATAACAGATTTTTAGGTAATAAAAATATATAATAATTTATATAGTATATCATGTCCATTTATTGATTTTAATTGATTATATTTATAATAAACAAAATTTAAAAATATATATAGAGAAAAAATATCATTTTTGATATGAGTGAGCCCCCATTGACTGTTGGCAACCGCTATTTTCAGACCCAGTCCGCCACTGTATGTATACCTAAATATGTATACTAATGTAATTGCTCCTGTTTACTTATATAATATCATTATATTCTTCGTCCTCTTCTTCGACGATGTCTATTGCTTCGGTATTAATGCAGCTTTGGCCTCGACAGTTCTTGCACAAAGACTATCGTTCGAACCCTGTCTAAATTGATAAATTATCCTTTGGGGGAGTTAAGGCAAAACCAACTCTTTCTATTTCTGCGAAAACCTCGCTGTCCAGTCAGAAGTGTCAAAGGTTCCCAATTGGCTAACGACAGATCTTTGGGGCGTGCACAATGGGTTGCTGGATTGCTTGGCGAGTGTCTGAACAGTTACTAATCGGTCTTGGCGCAATAAATTAATTTCAGTCTCTGCCTTGCTGATTGAAAGTGCTTGGTACTTTGGCACAGAAATTAGAGCAATAAAGGAACGGCTTGGCACTGTACTTTTTTTTATAAGAAAGCGGAAGAATTGAAACTAGGAGTCTGGTCGAAACACAGTGATTCGGAGACAGAGAGTACCCGGAGAGGGAGAGACAGTTCAAGTCAGAATAAGTGAAGAAGATGACATTTTGTTTGTTTTATCGGGCACAGTGATCTGGCAATCAATCTTTTCGAGAAGAGGGATCTCGGATCGTCAGCGTCGGTGAGCAGCCATTAGCGGACTTGTAAAAAGAGGGTGATTGAACGGCCCTAAGAACAATCTTTTGTAAATATCATGAGAGATGTCGGCAGCATAAACTGTTTGCTCACAACAATGCAAACAATTGCCTAAAAAAATTTATTTCAAGAGCGGCTACGGCATAAGTCCTTTACCTGGGAGCGGTGCGAAAATGTCTAGGACTGTCCATCTCGTCAAACGGTGCATGCGGCGCACTGTATAGCCCAACAGGATCCAGGCTGCAGTTTATCTGGTCATCCGTCCATGCCAGAAGGTTTGCGTCGCAGTGTGATTGACCTGGAGCCTAGCACCTGAAGAGCCAGAAGATGTCACCGGGCATATCCTGTTGAACCGCCAGCCGAAGGGTGCTGTCAGCAACGAGTCTTAGTGTCACGAATGTGTGTGGAGAGGATACCAGCTGAATAGGGTGGACATTTCCATAACAAGGACCCATGAAAAGGCTCTAAAATAGTGAATGAGACTCGCCTCGCCTACCAGCTCTTGGGTACGCCGCTGGTCCAGACCCCCAGCCCAGATGCCCTCATCAATGTTGTCAGATAAGATTTTTTTAATTGAATATTTTGAATTGTAATTCTTAAATTTGAAAAACTCATAGCAGCAAAAATATAACATTCAGTTTTCATCATTTTTTATATAAGGTGCAAATAGAACATTTAAGAAAGTTTTGATAGAAGTAGGGATTAAGTTGTGAATTCGTGAAAATCATATTGTATTAACAATGTTATTATGCTTTGAAAGTTTTATTTATTTTTTTTTGAGTAAAAACAAATTTATGAAATGCTGGAATGTATTTTGTATGCAGGGTAAATTTTATTAATTATGTGTTTAACTTTAATAGATATCATCTCTTAATATCTGAATACAGGTTACTTGATTGCAGCAACTTTGAAAGATAAAATTTTTAGTCCACCAGCACAATCTCTAACTAGGGACATCAAGTTTTTTTTTATTTAGTTTAATAGAAGTGTTAGCATTGGTATCACCACATCAAGTTTTTAAATTTGTGATGATAGTAAAATTACTAAAGGAATAATTTTGTGACATAGCATTAGCAATGTCAGCCTGTGAACTTCATGATATTTTTTTATATTTCTCTTTATATTCGTGTGACAAAATTATTGGTTGTATTCTTACAATACTTTACTTGTGTCAATGACTTTCATTTGTTAGGGGGCCCCAAACTTTGCTTAATCTGAATTATGTGTTAAGTGTTTATGATCCTGAAAATGTGTATATTTTATTCAAGAGCGTCAGCAAATTGTGCACACTAACATGTTTATCGCCACAAGTATTATTTTTTTTATTTTTTTTTCAATTCATAAATAAACTGCATTTAGTTCAACATTACAGTTTCTGTCCTTTATTCATGGATATGTTTGCTCGCATATTGTGTCCTAACAGGTTACCCAGGTCTGGTGCTACTTATTAATTTATGTCAGTTTACCTGGGGTTATTAGTTAGCTTTTTTTTAAGTTTTATGACAACAACGCAGTTTACAATATTTTCTTGGCTATACTATTTATACGATCAAAATTTACTAGATCCTAGTTGCAAGATCCTTGTCAGAAATCTGTAATCAAATGTATAAGGATTGATGCACTTATTACTAAGCTAGGCAAATTAATTTATCTTGATTTGAAATTATTTACGTTTGGCATCTTCTGACTTGTCAGATTATGTTCTTGATTTATGTTTTATATAGTAGATACTGATAATGAACTTGCAGCTGATCTGTGCTTAATCGAATTTAAATTAATCAGAGATAATTACAAGACACAACAGTGTTGATGCGCAGCTTCTATGGTTGGTGGTAACTTGGAGAAAAGAATAGCAGAACTTGCTTGACTTACTAGTTTATTGAAACAGTCATACCTCATCTTATTCAAGCTACTTTCTTTGTGTTGCTGTACAATGCGAGGATGAACCTCTCTCCTGCTCTCGCAATCTCAGTATAAGTTGATTTAGGGTTATTAAAGATCTCAGGGATATCTTCCAAGTATTTACTGTGATTGAACAACTGCACTGCTTGTAGTTCTCCGTTTCCATAGAACCCTGAAGATGTATCACAACCATTTATCGCATGAAGGATGAGAATGGATTTTTTGCTTTCGCGCGCGCGCGCGCGATCACGATATTAGAATTCTGCAGATCTTTAGAGCTATAGAACCTATCTTTGACTTTACCTTTACCCTCTTTCAGCATGAGAATATCCATATAGTCTGGAGTAAGAGCAGTAGATAAAACAAGAAGATCAACATCTTGGCCAATTACAACAACTTGTTTCTTAATCTTCTCATATGTCTACAGCGGTCTTCACAATATGTACATCAGCATCATCTGTTGCTACAAAGTTTACGAAATGAAACGCTCCTTATTTGCAAGATTGCTTAGAAATTGCCTCTGAGAGTCAAGGAGAACTGTGCTTTCATTAAAAATGATTTCTCTTGATACTTTCCCTTTGATATAAGACATATATGTGGTGTTAACATCACCAAAAGTCTCTTGCTTTGGCCATACTACACGATGAATAAGCAAGCCTCCATCAAGAACGAAGTGAAGGTCGTCAGAGTTACCAACTGGTCGCTCTGGAACTGTATCAAAGATATTATGAAACATGACCAGCACGAAGCTACATAAAATTAGAATATTTATGAAAATAATTTATTGCAGTTAAAAAAAGCAATGTTAATTATTGTTTAATAAGCTGGGTACGATCATTTTGTTCTTTAATGGTTTTGCAAGTTCGAGGAGGGAAGTTCTCTCCAAAGGGATGTAAACTTAACGGTTTCCGTTTCCTTGATGTCAGAAAAGTATTTGACCAAAGTTTCAAAAATTTATGAATTTCTCCTAATTGTCGTTTTTGGTCTCATTGCAATGGACTAGTTTTACGCTCTCTCCTAACTTCCACACAACATTAGCGCTCTGGTATTGGTGCACTGACATATGTATGTGCTCACAAAAGTGAATACTTATACATACAAACTTTATTTACATAGAATCTTTGATTGATGCGTCTTCTTTTGTAAGAATAATGAATTTCTTTTGAAAATTGAAAAATCATTGCAACTTTGATAAGAGTTTGCAATCGTACTACTTTAATAAAATGTATAGTGTTGGTACTCATTCGACGCAGAATTTTATGCTCTACTATTTTCATCTGTATCATTTTTAACATTGAATGTATAGGGTTGAAGAAATCTAGGAAAAGCTGACCAAACACCCCACTTCACTTCAGTTTTTTCCCCTAGGACGGGAAGCTCCCCCCTGAGAGGTGGAAACCGTTCGGTTCTGATATTATCCTTGAGGTCAAATAAGTGTTTGACCAAAGTTTCAAAATTATATAAATTTTTTTCCCTTATTTGCCATTTTTCGGTCTAATTGCAATGGACTAAACTCATTTGCGGTAACTTGTTTCAAGCTTGCACTCTTGCCGTGTCAAATTTGTTGCAAGCTTTCGATTTGCAGAGCAAGATTGCTGCAACTTTGCTGCAAACTAAAATTGCTATCTGGGCATGGTTTTCGAGATATTTTAGAAAAACTGAAAACGCCCCCTTTAAACCCCCGCGCACCCCCACTGGCGGGGACTTTTAGTATGCCGTTTAAGACGCTACCCTCAACAACTGTGCGAAATTTCAAAACTACACCATTTCTATTCGTCGATTTTTGGCCTTCGTTGAGTGCACTATAATGAGAAAGGCGTACTTTACTTGCATAAAAAATTTCAAACATTAATCTATATCAGATATTGAGAAAAGCTACATCGAAATGGACAATTTAACATTGTCGGTATAAGGGTTCCAACTCCCGTTAAAAAGAAAAGCACTAGAAACAACAAAAGTTCGCTTTGAAAAGCATTTATAAACAATAAAGATCTTTCTCAAAAATATAATGCTTAAGAAACAACAAATTTCTCAGTAAGAACTATTTAAAAATTCAACGTTCTAACGGTATCATATTTTTCAAAGAAGCGGAAGGGGAATAGAAAACTATTGGCAAAATTAAAATGCAGTAGGCTTCGTTTAATGTGATCGCGGTTAATATTATCATTCGCTTTATTTTATCAAAAACCTCTGGTCCCGAACCGACGTATTCAAATGTACACAAAATTATTCGTTCAGTGTGATCAATGCATCGTTTAATGTTATCAGTTTTGAAGTAGAGAATTGACCGATCCCTCATTTTCAACCAGTGTTAACAATTGACGTTCGTAGAATTTCTCGCTCCACTTGCAAGGAAACATCTGGGGGCCACTTTTCCCCATACATCCCAAGAATTTCAGGGTTTATCTTTCGTGACCTTTCTTTGAAGGTAGTCCATTTAGCGGTCAGGGATGAGTTTCACATTCTTTTGTCTGGACTAGTGGACTGGTTTAAACGACAGCTATACTGCCAGGTCTGGCTTTAAATCTGTTGAATAGCTACAAACCACTGTTGCCTACGATTGAATTAATGCAAAATGGATTTAAAAAAAAGAACTGATTTGAGTGTTAAAGAGAAAATTGAAATTCTTAACAGGTATACGTTTGTGAGCAAAACGGAGCAATAAAAGTTGATGATTCCGACGGGGATAAATTTGTTGAAGAAAACCCTCCAACGAACGCCGAAATGAGGCAAGCCCTTGATATTTTGAAACGCTGCGTGCAGCATCATTCAACAAATTTTAAAAAACAATAGAGTACGAACTATATATAAATGAACTGTTAAGGAATCATTGTCGACAAGCAACAATTAATGAATTTTTGTATTTTTATTTTTTAAATAAATTATAGATATCCTTGAGGTAAGTTTTTTTTCCCTCCATTTTGTTTCTTTTCCCTTGATGTGATAAAAATATAGTTTGAATTTAACTAATTTGGTTATTGTTATCAATCGGTTAATGTTATCAAAATTCTCAAGTCCCGAAGTGATCACAATAAGCGGAGTCTACTGTATAATATCTAGAATTAGAAAGGGAGTGAAAACAACTGCTGCGTCTGCAACTTCTAAACCTGCCAAGAGGCTTCAACCTGAATTCTTAATGCAATGCGAAGAGCTAAAGCACTTAAAAAGCCATTTCAGAAAAGAGCTTCGGCACTTTTATTTCCGAAAACGTGGTGGCATTGTAAAATTTTACTGCCATTTTGACCGTGAAATGGATCGTAACAATTTATTTTAAGAACAAAAATCAGGTTATTCTAGATGATAAAAAAGAAAAGAAATAAACGTCATTCTGCTTTGAAAAGAGAATGCTGTATCTGAATATCTGAAATTCGATTTATCTTAAGGTAAGCGTGAAATTAAAAAATGGTTGAAAAACCAATAAAGGGACATTAAAGGCATCAAGCTTAGGTCCAAAAAAATCAAAAATTAAGGCAATATATTTTTGTACCATATGTGAGTAAACAAGAGAAGAACTGAATACAGTGCATAAAATTTCATACTTGGGTTCATACGCGGGTGCAAACGTGAATTTGAGAATTAAAAAAATATGTGTTTGCTTTAATTGTGCTCAAAGGAATTGGTAGTCCGATTTTGGAAACCAATTTTCCAATCTGGATAGCCAGTTTCCTTAATTGGACAAATGGAACAAATTTTTAAGCTGTTATTTTTTCCCACCTATCTAAAAGTATATTTCTTTAAAAATTAATTACATTGTTTTGAAGATAAATAAAGTACGAAAAATTTGTGGTACTTGTTTTTTATTAAAATTACTTCTCTAAAACTCGATATAATTACTAATAAAATAGACCAGATTTGGTGTGCGTGCGTGCTTGTTCGTGAGCGTTGGCGCTCTACAGGGCGGACCGCTAGGTATACAGCAGCGAAATTTGGCACAAACATGCTTTAAAAGAGGAGAATGTGCACCTCGGAGCCGTTTTTTCTTATTTTAATTAGAATTTTAATTAATTAAAAATTAACCGAAATTTGGCCGTTTTTCCTTAATAACTTCAGAAAATATTACAATGAACAAGAGAAAAATGATTTTTACACCATCTGAAAGTGCAAAAAATTACCTTTCAAATGATATCAATTAGTTGCCGTACAATTTTTGCTCGAATTTTAATAAATTTTAAAAATATTTTTTGGCAAAATTTACAACAATACTTTTCATTGTTACAACGCAATTCAAACCGTTTTCATTGTTTAAATAAATATTTAATTGCGCGTTTCTCTTCCATTGTTGAAAGCTAAGATAATATCCAGTTGGATTTTAGTTTCATATTTTATTTCATCAAAACTTTTGTGGAATCTATAAACTAATCTCTCTGAAATATATTACGTATATCAAGAAATATATCCAGTAAGCTGAATGATTATGGTTGTTATGTTTTCATTCTTTTCTCGGCATGTTTTCATGTTTTAATCCATTTAACATGCCGCTGGCCATAAAATGTACTGCGCCAATTTAATCTTGCAATCAAATGCATATTTTGCAAGAGGAATAAGAAATTGAAGATGGCTCCGACAACGTGCAATTTCATGTTACATAACATGGTCCGGATTCAGTTAGGCACCTCCGGATAGGTTGGATCGGGGTGAATGTTCATAATAAAATAATAATGACATGATCCTGGCAGTGGCGTAGGAAGGCTGGTGTGGTGGGTGAGGACAGCACCGAATACCAGCTCTGAGGGGGTGACAAAAATTGCTGGTTTTGTATGAATGCGCCTTTTTGTTACAGAAAATAACATGTCAAATAATTTACATGGGCTTTAACAGTCACTAATTGCAGCAAATTGCGGTGAGCGATGTGATGCTGTAATGATTTAGTATTATTGTGTGGTGAGTGGGGGTGTTCTGTCTGGTTTTTTTTTATCTGTGCTGGTTGCTCAAGTAAACAAACAATCGGTCTTGTGACTCATTTTCTTATCCCTGCTACAAATATCATTGCCTCAAGTCGTTCTGTGCAACAAGATGAGATTTTTAACCAGAACATCATAATAATATAGTCGGCCCGAAACGTTTTAAACAGTGGGGTGGGTAGGTATTGTCCGCTCTAGAACCGACCATAAACTCCTGTTGCCTGTAACTCAAACTCTGTTGCCTGCAATGTGTGATTTCTCGTTTTTGTGTTTATGAAATAATGTCTTAAAAGAAGTCAACCACGTTCAAAAGTATTTGCAGATTCTTGAAATAAGCTTCGAGAAGTCTGTTATCAAGATCAGAAGTCTAAAGATGTTTTTTAAAAGACAAAAGAAATTACCTTGTTGAGGAAGCACTGCAATTTGCAAAAGACACATGTGAAGAGATGGGCATTCCTGTAGCAAAAAGAAGAAATGTCAGGAGGAAGAAAATTATGCCTGGAGAGAAGGCTGCAGTCGAACCGCTGACTTGGACCAAGAACTGAAAAGTTCAATGTTAGGGGTCTATTCTGGTACCCCCGGTTGGGTTGGGAGTTGGGTTGGGTTCCGTTGTTAACGTGCAGAACCCAACCCAACCGGGGGTACCAGAATAGACCCCTTAGAGTGCATTGATACGTTTCAACAAGAAATCGATACACGCTGCGAAGGCTTGGAATGTATATCAGATTGATTTGCAGTCTTCGAGTCCAGCAATCTGATTGAAACCTCGAAAACTGAACTTCCCAAGTTTATATAAAAATTTGTTGGAAATTATAATGAGCTTTTGCAAATGATATCCTTACAGAAATTCCACGCCTAAGAAGATTTCTAAAAGCCGCCGAAGTTCCAAAAGAAGAGTCTCTTGGTTGGACTTCCTTAAGATTCTTAGAGTTAGTGGTCGAATATGAACTTTTCGACTCTATTCCCAATCTCACTTTAGATTAAGGTTTTTCTTAACTTTATGTGTTTCTGTTGCATGATGCGAGAAGATTTTTTCGAAACTCAAACTAATTAAAAATTATTTCAGATCCACTATTAACCAAGCACGACTCTCTAGCTTAGACATTTTGTCAACTGAAAATAGTATAGCTGAAGCGAAGGCAATTTCAAAATTTGCAGAACAAAATATTAGAAAGAAGAGATTCTAAGTATCATGTTAAAGTACAGTTTGTTGGATTAGAGCCTAGAGAAGGAAACTTGTAAACAATTGAGTTTTCAATAAATTGTGTTGCAATATTAAGAAAGCTAATAAATTAACATTATGCCCTCTTTACTTAAACCAAATGAATAAAAAAATTGCTTTCACAATAAATTTCATTTTATATTTTGGTGGACATGGGGTGATAAGTTTAATTTCCGCACTGGATGCTGCCAGATCTTTCTACACCACTAGATCCGGGATATTAATGTAGGTACAGAGGCGGCGCCAGAAATTTTCCAACGGGGGGGCAAGCAAAATTTCTCCAATTTAGGTAACTTCAAAATAACACATAATTAATTTTATATTTAATTAAAGATAATTAATTAGCGAATTCAGTTATATAATAAGTAGTTATTTGGAATAATTAGCTATTTGTATAATGTCATTTCAGTAAGAATTGTCCAACTGAACGACAAGCAATAATAGAAAATGAAGAATTATGAACAAATCTCGTAGGAAATGAAGTGTACCGCACTGATATTTGCAAAAATTTCCAGATTGTTATCTAGATCTTATAACAAAATAAAACAATAGCTGAAACAAGTGAAAACAATTAACAAATTTTAAACCTATAAATGCATATCTACATATCTCTACTAATAATAAAGGAGAATGTGTATGTGTTGGTGCCCTACAGGGCAGACGGCTGGACCTAGGGCTACGATATTTGGCACAAACCTACTTTGGAGGGTGTGAATGTGCACCTTGGAAACTTTTTTGAAATTTTAATTAATTAAAAATTAAGCGAAATTTTGGCGTTTTTCCTTAATATCTTCCAAAAATATTAGAGCACAAAAATTTTTACACCATCTGAAAGGTAAAAAAATTACCTCTTCAATGATATCAATTAAGTTGTTAAGTATATTTTTGGCATAATTTACAATTCTTTTCATCGTTGCAATGCAATTCAAACCTTTTCCATTGTTTAAACAAATATTTAATTGTTTCTCTTTCATTGTTGAAAGATGAGATAATATCCTAATACATTTTGCTTTCGTATTTTATTTCCTGAAAATTTTTGTGGAATCTGTAAACCAAGCTTTCTGAGATTTACGTATATTAAGAAATATATCCAGTAACCTGAATGATTATGGTTGCTATCTTTTCATTCTTTTTTCAGTTAACATGACGCTAGCCATAATATGTGCTTCGTCATTTTAAAGTTCAAATCAAATGCAGATTTTACGAGAGGAATAAGAAAGTGAAGATAGCGTAGCGATAGATAACATGCAATTACATGTTACATGACATGGTCAGTAATTTACTTCCAACAGGACATTCATGTAGACAATGATCAGAAGAGGCGAAAGACACTAAAAGAACATGGATTAAATATCTACCACAATCTGAAGTTTAAAATTACATTGTTAGGGGAACCCTGAATATAAAATGATGCAAGATTCAATTGAAATCCCATTCTCGGCGAACAAGCTGGTCGCCGAAGACGGTTAGTCTAAAATAATTGGCAAAACCAGTGGACCAGTCTCCCAACACCAACCATTGGACCGATGTCGCTAATTTTTATTTCATACGGGAACCTATGACATCTAGATATGTCTCCTGCCACCCATGACATTCCATTTGTTTTCTTTTCAGTCCAGAAAAATATTGGATGGGCATCTTTATAAATAAAAGGCCTATGTGGATGCAAAATCGGGCAGAATTTCATAATCGTCGTTTGGCAACAGCTCGCAAATTTCGATTGTTTTCTTTCGGTTCGGCTATTTTAGTTTGATTTGATCGGAGGCAACAAAATTTTTGCAAAATGAGTTTAAGTCGGGCAGTTTCGATTATAAATGGTGAGGAAATTTGGTTGACCTGATCTATTTGTAACATTTGCTTGCAACCCAATATGGGTAGATATTTTAAATGTGCTGGAAAGGCAATGCACAGAAGATAGACCAGATATAGTTGTACATGTTTTTAAAATGAAATTGACTGAACTTTTAGATGTATATTTATAGTATGCGAGTGCAGAGAGCTACCAGATCCCATAGCAGATCCAACAGTTTTTCAAATCTTAACTAGATGTATGATTCATGGTCTATGTGGAACTTTAAATCCAAACTCGCCGTGTATGAGAGAAGGTGTGTTTACCAAGCAATATCCAAAAGAGTTTAGAAAAAAAACAGAAGAGAATATAAATGGATATCCCATGTATCAAAGAACGTGTACAGAATCTGTAAGAGTCGGCAGGCATGATTTGGATAACGGATGGGTTGTGCCTTCTAACCCTTGGCTTTCAAAAAAATTCAATGCCCCCATTAATGTAGAAGTCTGCGCTTCTATAAAAAGTGTAAAATATCTATATAAATATGTGTATTACGGGCATGATGCAGCACCAATAAGATTTGAGAATGAAAACAACCTAGATCATGATGAGATTTTATCTTTTCTAGATGGGAGATATGTTAGTGAACCAGAAGCTATGTGGCGCTTGAATGAATTCAATTTATCGGAAAAGTTTCACACTGTTGTACGATTAGCTGTTCATTTGCCAGATCAACAGGCTATTGTTTATCAAGATGGACAAGAAGAGGAAGCTGTTGCAAGGGCTGCTACAAGACAAACAACACTTACTGCATGGTTTGAGCTAAATAAAAATTATCAAGATTTTCATAATTATTTATATACAGATATTCCACATTATTATACTTTAATAAAAGTGCAATGAAATGGCAAAAGCGGCAACGAGGAAGTGAACAGGTTACTGGAAGAATGCCTGTGGTTAACATCCAAGATTCTGAAAGGTATTATTTAAATTATTGCTTTTAAGAAAATTGGGGGCTGTAAGTTTTGATGATTTAAAAACTGTTGATGCAATACTTTTCAGCAGGCATGTGAAATGCAAGGATTACTTGAGGGAGATCAACATTACTACGACACATTAAATGAAGCAATACAAACTCGAGCACCATTTCAGTTACGATTATTGTTTGCTACAATTTGTGGTTTCGGGGAAGTCAATGATATTCCAGAACTGTGGTTTCGATACAAAGATGCTCTTAGTGAAGATTTTGTTCGGCAGTATTCTAAAGATAGTGGACCTCAATATGCACTTGCAGATATTGTAGAGTTTCTTAAGTATTATAATTTAAATCTTAAAAAACTGAAATTACCTACTATTCATCTGCCAGATGCCTTTTCAAATTTTTTAATTAATTAATTTTTTAAATGCATATAAATTGTTTAAGAGAATTCCGAGACATCAAATGAATTGATTGTTTAAAATGTATTGTTTCATTCTTCTTACACTTACGATTTTCTTAGTTGGATTCAGTTGCCAATTGAATTTGCTTCCCTGATGCTTCCATTATATAAAAAAACAGCCCTTTTTAGGTCAAAAAAAAATTTTATTCTGTCTTGATTAAGCTGAAAGCATCAAAAGGAAACACGAAATGGATTTCCGAACTAAGAAAATAAACTGGTATTATTCAATTGGCTTTTCAAAAAAGGTCAATTTAAAATATGAGAATAATGCAAGTAACAGATGTTAAATAAATGGGAATAAATCATTTCACTAGGACATTTAATATATGTCAAGCCTCAAAGAAGAATCACTACCTGTGAAATGCATTACTCTTGTGCAATATAATGCGATATCCAATGAAAATTCAAACTAGTGTATTGCTATAGGCCATATAACTAAATATTCTGTTTAACCTTAGAAAGACTGGATTATTATTAACAATATTTGCAATCATTTTTAATTTGAAAAACAGTCATTTGCAGTAGCAAATCCAGGATTTTGGTCAGGGAGTCTTAAAAATTTTGTAATGTCATGATACTTTAACTTTACTCACCTGACAATAAGAATCACAAAGGGCACTACAATACTTTCAATAATCTAATAAAAACATGAAATAACTAACCAAAAAATGTTTCCGACCATGTTAGCGCTATAAGTATATGTGGAATGACTAAAAAGCAGGAAAATTTTCGATCCTGTCAAGCCAGAAAGATTTTTTTTAAGCAAGGAGATTAAGAGCAAACAGGTGTAGTGATTTGAAAAAAAAATATCAAGAATTTAGATTTAGTTCTAGGGGGGCTGCAGCCCCACAGCACCCCTGGTCATTTGAAAGATTTGATGGCACACATGCATACAAATTGGCTCAAAAATACTTAAGCAAATAAAAGTTGTTGAAAAGCTTCACTTTTCACTCGAGTGGGGCTTGCATGCACAATTTCAAAATTTCCATTTTCTTTAAAAACCAACAAGTTCAGATGTCAAGAACATTATGTATAAACGTAATATGATAAATCATACAGCATGCATGTCAGTGATAAAAATAAATACACACACAAATCTTAATCTTGCAATAATTTTACTGAAGTTTCATTTACAAAAATATGATGAGCACTTATGAAAGAAATAGAAATTTACAGCACAGGAGTTTCAATGATTCATTTTTATCATGTTTTTTGGACATATGAAATCAGCTTGAATTGCAGCATGTACAAAAAAAATAATGTAAAACAGAAGCAAACGATTGACAATTAGCTTGGACCATATTTAAAAATTTATTGAACACATTTCATCGACTGATGTGTAAAAAGAAGAAAAATTTTTACCCTCTTTATTTATCAAAGTTCAATAACAGCGTGATGCAGGGTGATACAATGAAGGTTAATTTTTCATTTCAATGCTTAATGTTAAGGAATGGAAAGTCACCGAAGTTGAACTTTGATTTCTTTGCTCTGTTCGAAAATGCTTTCACAGACTAGAAAAAAAAAAAGAAAAAAAAAGGATAAAAGCATTGCATAGTCCGCAGGTCCTTCGCTTGCTGAAAATAAATATTAACTAGTCTTGCATTAAGGAGATGTCATAATTGTCATAAAATTAAATAGAGCAATCAACAAGATATAATTTCATAACATAAAGCAATATATGGATGCATAATCTATATGCAGCACTATAGTACATAGAATTTTTCATAACAAGGAATTGCATAGAGTATTCACCAATATTAGAGTATCAAAATCTCATCCGCAATTGCATCACCCCGCATACAAGCGATCCATGTGCTGCAAGCAATGAGGTACAAAAGAATGGAGCACAAAATGAGTAAGTAAATTTCTGTAACATTTCGCTGACTCAAATGTTGAACCTATTGTTTTTGTACTAATGACAAGATTTAAAAAGTCCTACGTCATCACTGTCTGAGAGGGTGCGAGAGTGGACACTGCAGGGGGGACGTTTGGTCTCTCCTCCAGCCTTTCATAGTCTAAGTGGAATTCCTTCGCGACCTTCCGCCAATTATCTGCGTCGAAAAAATAGTACATGCCTCTCTCGAAAGATTGACACTTTTCTGTTGGATTCATACCAGGAACTCGGGTGATCCATACTCTATCATCCTTGTGGAATCGCCAGTCTCGATTGTACCTGTGTTGATACAAAAAATGAAACAGATTACAAGATGTACCTACACCAAGTTACAAGGAAAAAACTGGGACCTTATTTTTCAACTACTTAGGGCAGGGGTTCCCAAACTTGTTTCCCTCACGTACCCCTTGATTATTCTTCTTGTTTTCGCGTATCCCCTACTATCACATCCAATCCTGCTACCAAAAATTTCCCATGTCCATCCAATGGATACTGTAACTGTAATGGTTGCAGTTGCATGGGATGGTGTTCTGTCTATCCAAAGAAGTCTTTATCAATAATGTTAAGGTTAGCTTAAGTTAGTTTAAAAGTGAAATGACTTGAATTAATAACATTTGCAGAAATTATTTTTGATTTTACATTTTATTCCATTTTTACAATAATATTAGTTCAATGCCAAAGCAAATGAAGCCAGCATTGTAATTATTTTGTTTTAACTTATAAGGATAGATAAAAATTACACTTTGTAATAATCAACTATATAAATGGTATAGTTATTAAATAGCAAGTATTCACTTGGAGAAATAAAATTCTCTCTAACTTTTATAATATCTTATATTCTTGCTTTTAACAGCTTTGATTTCGTGTACTCCCAAATGGTCCTTTGCATACCCCAGGGGTACACGTACCACAGGTTGAGAACCTCCAAGTTAGGGCATAAAAAATTTGAAAGCTTCAAAACTTCAATGTTGATCAGATGCAGTTATCAAAATTTTGAAAACTTTATATTAATCAATAAATTAGCACAGCAAATAGATCATTTGCAAGTTGTCCTGCAAAAGACTAACTTATTTATATGATTTGGTAGTTTGTTTCTTTATTAGGCACAATATAAACTTTACAAACTGTAAATTGTAGATATGAAAATTCCTTTTAAATCAGCATTCTATAGAAAAATAATCAAATAAGCAGTCAAGTTAAGAATGAAATAGTTGCTCTATACAATGAAAATTAATGAGCTTCAATTGTTGTTATTCTTTTATGGACAGAACAAAAGAATTAACCTTTATAAAGAGCAAAATGTACAAAGAAGCATGCACTACTAGATAACCAAAAATCTTTCAACATGATTTTTTATTATTAAGATTAGCATTTCTGATTATGAAATATCATTAGAAATCTTGTAAATTAGCAGTCAAAGAGATTTTTAAATTCCCTTACTAAATAAACAGTATTCAATTTAGTCTGATTTGTAATTGTTAAATACAAGACTTTTGAAGGATAAAACATGTAACCTCAGAATGATAAATTTGCAATTTCAATTCAAGACAAGTGCTCTACTTCTATTCCTTTTTAACAAACCTATATTACCTGTTTCATACTATAAAACTACACCAGACACCATTCATTATACTTTGCAAATATTATATCAAAGTAATTAAATAAATATTATGAGAGAAAAAATATTTAAATTCTTCAATATATAATTAAATGAGAACTCTTTATACTAATTAAAAAGTTCCCATTTAATTAGTATGTATTTCTCAAACGGTTTCCTTACCTACAGAAAATATAAAAATTTTCATAACTTTTAAGACAAATTATGAAGACATGAATGAATACAGAGCGTACTTACAGTTCTGCTGCAGCAGCTAGTTGTAATACATCCCCACTGAACATGTAAAACAGGTAAAATAATAGATCTTCGCCGTAACGATTTAATTTCACCGGTGCCAGTTTATCTCGAATATTTTGATTTACCAAATATTCGGATGGAACATGATAATCTGGAAAAAAACCCACTTCTTTACATAAGTTTTATGTCAGGTTTTGTTAGTTTTTCAAACTGTACACATAAGAAACAAATCATGCATCAATCATTTTCAAATTTTTTTTTAATGAATAAATGATGCAAATCAATTTGTTTATTAAAGTACAAGCCTGGAGAAAATGTTAAAGAGAAAAAAGACTACAGAGCTGGTGTCATCAAATTCTTCTAAAGATAATGGAAGTTAGGTAGTTATAAAAAGTATTTAATAATTTTTTAAAAATTAATATAGGCTCAAAGTTAACATGCAGCAAAGTTAACAAAACAGAATACGCTTTCTAATCGTATAAACTGCATTTGTCTTTTAAGGCAGTTTAGCCTTAGCCTAAATGTTCAATTTTTCCAACATACTTCCATTACGTCCGAAGCAAGTTATTAGATTCAAGAATACAGCACTCTTAAATCAATTTCTAGCTTTAAGCAAAAAAATATATGAAGAATACAAAAGTGAGCAAAAAACTTTTACAGTGAATTACAAATATGATTTTATCAGTTATGGATGATCAATATGGAACTTCGCAGAAAAGTACCTCCAGACTTTTATCAAATATAAAACCCTGATTAAAAATAAGTATGAAGATAGCATCACAAAAATAAGCTAATACATATTTATCAATACCTATATCTTGTGGCCTACAAGGATGTTCTGCCCAGGGACCAGCAAAACTTGGATACAGATTTCTAAATGAAAAAATGCTCATCATTAGAAACTGCAAACTTTAATCAAAGAGTTCTTCACATTTGTTTTGAATTTAATGTTTTATTTACTTTCCTTCCAGATAATTAAACTAATAACATCAAAAAATTAAGTTTTCTGCATGGAAGCTTACACACTTCAATAAAAAAATTTGCCACCTAAGAATTTTAATAAATGCAAAATTTTTCAAGTTCAATGTATTTAAAATAAAAATTCTTGTTCAGTTAACAAACAAAATAAGAATCGGCTAGAGTATAACCCAAATAGGCTGAAATGCAGGGAACTTTTTTTTCTGCTATTTTACTTTAGGGAAAGTGATATACAATGAACTTAAAAGATATTTGTCTTTCAATAATAAATAATAAGCCAAGTAATTTAAAACCAAAAACCTTGTTTAGTCGATCAGATTCAGTTTTCCTGAACAGACTCATTTCTTAATGTATCAATTCAGCAGTAGGACCTTCATTAACAGGGAACACACAGGAGAAAGGAATTTTGAATTTTATACTGAATCCACGATGTTAAATTTAAGGTTGTTACTCATTTATCTCTATTTTTTATTCATTAATTTAAAACACACGGACAGTTTCAGGAATCTAATAGAAATTCTTTAATGCCTCCGAAGAAACAAACCTCATTAATGCAAAATTAAAAAAAAAAAACAGCATTATCAGAATATTTTCTCAAACAATGTTTTTCTGTAATTTACTATGAATAGAAACATTTCACACGAAAAAAAAGTACAATAAAAAAATGCAGGAAATGCTTAAACAATAGCAATCAGAACTGAATAATATATCTATGAGATGCAACTTACTGCAATTAAAACAATTGCATCAACAAAATCATTCAAAGCAGCAGCAGAAAAAAGGGGCAAGAAGCATTTCATTATCTCGCAAAAATATTTATAATTGAAAAGAAGAATGCCAAAGTGTCTGGTCATAGGTGACTTTTCATTATTACTACTTTAAGGATAATTAAAATCTTTATTCAAAGAACATATTGCTGTAAATTGTTCATGAAAATTCTACAGAGGCACAAATATAACTCAATGTCTTAGCAGTACCATATCAGCGAGTAATGGCTGTTTTAACACTAACACTGCAATACTAATAATTGCAATACTCGCCTCGAAATCACTATAAAATGCCTAATATATGAAATTATATATGTCAGTATCTTATATATTACAATTTACATTTATTCGGTTTTAATCCAGTTAACTTTATTATATTCTTTTAGAATATTTTTAAAGGCAGTCACAAAAAATTAATAGTACTTATTTTCACACATAAACTATTCACTCTTCACTACTCTTTTGCCTAGAATAAGACTTTTTAACAATCTCTCCTTACCTTAGTATGAAATTTGGTCTATACAACTTAAAAATTAGAAGGAAAACTGTCATTAGCAAATCCTTTTACTGCTGTTTAATATACACACACAATTCAGAAGCATGTAGTAACTATGCACTGTATTTAATAATTTTGTAAGCCATCATGAAAAACATTTGCTACTGCTGAAAAGTGCTTATTTAAATAGGTTGATACCATTTAAAATTTGCACTTTTTTTAAATAAACATTTCAATAAAAATGAAAATCAAACTAACTAAAATATTCAAATCGGAAACAAAACAAGAAAATTAATATAAATACTATGTTTTTACTCCCAAAAAATCAATCAGCACTTAGTTTTGACAATTTTTGAAGAAACTGTCCCCCCTCCGTTTCAAAAAAAGACCCTGAACACTTTTGAGTACCTCAAATACCAATGAAATTCTACATAAGCAATAAAACTCACTCAGTTGTATTGAGATTCAGTCCCAAGGTTGTTAAATCACTCCCTAAGGCTAGAGAAACAAGTTTGGGATCAGATTCAGCTGCTCGAATAAACGTCAACAATCCCACCATGCCAAACTGGTCCGTTACCATACCTGGCGGAATGTTTGTTACTCGACCTACAAAAACACAATACTGTCAGTACATGAAGAAATTATTAATTCATGCATTTCTAACTATAATATGCTTAAGGAAGGGAAACATGTAGTAGAGAGCTTAATCTAAACAAACCTCAGACAAATTCAAACTCATTCATTCAATTTTCGATTCATAAAACAGTTTTCAAAATACATTTTAATTAAGTTTTATAACAGTAATAATCAACTTGAAGTTTCAGTTAATTAATCTACAACAGATAGCATACGAAAAGATGAGAATAAATGTTATAAAACATGCTAAATTTTTGGTATTTAGCCTTTTACATAAAAAAATGCTCCTAATTAGCAATATCTGACTTTTTTTTTACAAGAGATTTCCCTTGAATATCTCCTAATTCTATAAAAAAAATATCCTCACAAAACCAGTTGTTTTGAATACTTATTTAATCATTAATAATATAAGTTTATTTCTGTCAGAAAAAAACCCTTATTCTCATGCATCTCATCAATAAATTAATAACAGAAACTAAGTTTCAATCTCAATGCATTCCTTATGAAATTAATATTTTTCATTTCATCTACAGTTATTTTAAACAAGTAAAAGATAAAAATAAGACTAAATGTTGTTTTCAGCAAACACAATATTTAATATACACATCAATTTTCTTAAAATAAAAAGTTGGCGACCGAAAGCTTAATCAATAAAGGATTGCATGGAAAGCATTAAAAAAGAATTTCAGAATGATTAGTGCATTTTTTATTAAGTAACTTCAAAGTAATTAACTCGCCAATAAACAATATTGTTACAAATCTGTAATGTTTTCTTGCCATGTTAGTCATTAGGAACCAATATATGGAGAACCTTCTAAAAGATTTCATGCGACAACCCCCTTTTTTTGGAAAAGCTATAAATACCAAGGTGTTCAAATGAGAAGAGGAATCTCTTTGGAGACTTGTTCACTGGCTAGCTAGTCAATTGTTAGATGCTGAGCGCTATTGCTTGTGCAGTTATTGAATTAGTGATTTGCTGTCTACCTGTGCTGATTTTTACAAGAGCTGTTCATCTTGTTACTTGTGTTCCATGTTATCTGGAATATCCGTGGAATAAAGCTGACGAACTTCTTTCATCATACACCCACAGGACGATTTTCATAACAATATGTTCTGATATTTAGCTTAACCTTCACTTCAATTTTAACCTGTTAACCGGGGAATTTACTTTCGTTCCATTCGTTTCCCATTGAAGTATTTTGTTATACTCGGTTAACAGGTTAAAAATACCTCAAATGAAATGGATTAGAATAGAAGCTTTTCACTTCATGAAATGAGAGTAACTAATAGTACTTGAAAATAAAAATATGAAAGGATTTAATAACGCCAAATTCAAACTCTTTCAACTCCTTCTCAAACATTATTGGTCATTTATTATTTGTGAGAATTCAATTTTGTTACCAAAGAAGAACAGACGACAGAAAAAATGCTAAAAGCAACCAATTTTAGCAGCAAATGAATGAGCACAATACAAATCAAACACAATGAATGTACCTCATTTCCAATTTATACTATTTTAAATCATGTTCTGAAGTATTGTTATGATATTTTTCATGTAGCTTAATTAACATATATTATTAAAACTACATTAAAATATTGCAAACATACAAATCATTAACACAGTAGCAATTCACTTTTCAAAAATCTATTTAATACATACACATGGGGAGAAATAGCAAAATAAATACAAAAGAAAAATTATTACCATCCTTAGATGTTTGAATTCCACGTTTCTGAGATGAATTAGATTTGTCGTTTGTAAAATGATTAGAATCTTTAGAGGGCTCTCCTAAACATCTCCCCGATGCCTGTAATTTTTTAACAATACAGTTACTACAGATATCAGTAACTGCAGTAATAAATTACATTAAAAAAATGTGTTACAATATATTATCTGGCGTACATAAAAGCAAGAACAAACAAAAGCTTCACATTTCAATAACTTTTTTTAAACTTAATATTTTTACAAAAAAAATTAGTATTTTAATTTTTATGTGTTAAGACTTTTTTCAAACTACTTTAAGGCACTTTGAAACCTTTAAAACTTCATAATGTTACTTCACAACTTCAGTTACCTTTATAAGTGCCAAATAATTTTGATCTTATAACTTTATCTGAAAACAGACTTCAAATTGAATAAACTGAGTTTGGGGCATGCGATAAAATCTCATAATCTGAAGAATATTTTACTCTGGAAATTTTCAGAGAATTTACAAATAAACATCATTTCAGATACTTTGAAAATGAAAAAGAGGAATAGAAAAAAAAAAAGGATTCAGCCCTTTGGTAAGAATCAGTATTCAAAAAGATAACATTGATGTTCAAGCAAAAGTCAGTAAGTCGACAAAACGCACTACTGTAATCAATTAGAATTTTCAGTTAATTATTTCATGATATAAACCGGTTACCTAAACAAGATTAAACCAACTGTAGTAGCTAAAAGTTCGTAAAGTAATTTTTACTATTTGTTTGTAAGGACACAAAATTAATCAAGTTTAAAATGATTATATCTTAAAACTATAATTTAAGTCTTAGTGATTTTTATTTGAACACTGACAATAAGATCTTTCAAATAAAACCTCAATAATTTCACACTTAAAATGTATATTTATGGCAAAACTTGCAACTATCACAGGAAATAAGACTACTCTGATATATTCTAAATACAAGAAAAGTAAATAACATTGTAAGCAATACTCACTGATTTATTTACATTTTCCTGATTATTTTCTTGAGCTGGAATTCAAAATATATTTGAATTCAAATCAAATACAAATTATATAATGAGAAATTTCATTTCAGGAAAACAAATATATGAATAACAAAGGTTATTTTAAATACAATACATTGATTTAAGTACTTACGCTAGGAATAAAATTATTAGAATTAAATAAAGTATATGATTATAGTACACTATTAGTGGTGGGTATTTCGGTCGCTTGTGAAAAAGAGATATTTTGAAAATAAATAGCAAATTAAAAACATTTTTTTAGAAAAAGAGTGGGGCTGAAGAGGATTCTCTAGTTAAATTCAATTAGACATTTTCCCAATCGTGTCCTACAATACATTCTCAATGATGTTCCAGTTGAAATCCTGCTAGCAACAGAATCTATATAGAATTCAAGTTCTTTGTTTTCTAAACATGATTTTTTGAAAATTTTGTCATGTAAATATTAAACCCACTAACCTTTTTAAACAATATATATACATGTGTCCTTGCTTGAGTGAATACACATGCAAATGAGTTGTCAGGAAAAAATAATGTTGATGCTTTTAAACATGAATGGTGCTATTATATTTAAGTACAAATCAATTTGACTAATATCACTATTTTTTTTTTTTTTTTAATTTTAGCAATGTTTCCGAAATGGAGGATTACAGAAACAATGTCTACACCAAAACCCCCATCCCAAGTTCAATACAAGGACCCAAGCTATATTTAGGATGATTTATTTTAACCTAGGACTATGTTCCTCCCATTGGGATCTCAGGAAGAAATTTGATTCACAAGCCAAAATGCCACACGAAAATCATGTATGGGAGATCCTCTATATCTAAGTAGCTACATATGTTAAAAATATAACTAATGTCTTATTTTAGAGATAAAGGATAACATCAGAAGTTAATTGAAAATCAGAAAAGAGTCGCGTGAATAAAGTAGTCCTACACTTTTAACAGCAGTGGCTGTTTGAAAAAGACAGCCTCCCGTCATTTTTTTTACCATATTTTTTGTAGCTAATCAATACAATGAAAAGAGGTAATTGACCTGAATCTCACTACATTAACTCTGTCCAAAAGGACTAATCCTACAAAGATGGAAGTCATTTCAAACAGTCTTGAAAACCTAATTAATTTATTTGATCTACCATACTCAGAGACAGTAATGCTCATCTATATATTTAAAATAATTGGCTAAGTCAGACGACAGTCTCCCAGCCCTTATTACAGGATCAATTTCGATAATTTTTATTTCAAATGGAAGCTTGTGACATCTAGGTATGTCATCACTTGGTCACCTGCCCAAGGAATTTATTGTATAAGAAACTTACTGTACTTGTATGAAGAATTGGGTTTTATGGCACATTTTTGGCCATGCTGTGACTAACACTCGATTTTGAAGAACTAATCTAATTTGTCCATAAGACTCCAACATAAACAAAATTAGAAACAAACGGAAAAACCTCAAATGAGTTTATATCACGTAAAAACAAGAAAAAATTTTGGTGGGGTTTTTTTTCTCAACAAGCCCTTTTAAACTAATGTTTATATCAAAATGGTTCCATCTATGGAAGCCGAAATTTGGGCAATGTACTAGAATATGTTTAATGGATAAGTTACACCGACACTGTGCACATGTGGGCGGTGGCTCAGACATCAGTAAATATTTATGCGTCAGATGAGTGCGTCCGATTCTGAGGTGGCTTAGCATGACTGACTGCTGTATGAGGAACTACTTAACAATATGCAATAAAAATTACAAAAATATATTATGAACACACTTTACAACAGGGGGAAGACAATATTTTAAAAATTATTCAGAAAGTCTGCTTACTTTGCGATCCTGGCAGTGCAGGGAAATCTTCACTGTGTATTTGAAATTCGTTGGATTCATTAGTTGGTTGTTTTACCATTCCAACTGAAAAAAAAAATGTTTTTAAAAATAATAAAGCATTGAAAAGCAAAAATTGCATTCATTTAAAACATTTTTATCACCATAATTTAATGCAGCAAAAAACAACATGAAGTAAAAAAAATTCAAATGATAGATTCATCAAAATTCAGTATTCTGCAATATGTTTGAATAAAAAATAACAATACTAAAAATGCAATTAAAAACTGCACATTTAAATTAGTAATATAACTAATTATTTTTAAATTTTACTAATACAATTCAAGTAATTTTTCATAGGTAACTTAAAGGAGTTTTATTTTGCATTTTTATAAATTATTTTGTAATTATTCATTGAAATTTCCATTCACCTCTACAAAGTTTTCCCTCAACATTTTTTTTTTTTTAATTCAGGATACTGTTACTGTTAAAAGAAATTCTGCCATCTACCCATAAAGTATTTCTCTGCAACCTCTGTGCACATACGAGAGAAACGTCAATCGTAATACAAGAGCACATCAATTAACGATGAACAAAATTAAATTAAATAAAAAATATTTGCAAAAATTTTAATGAACTGTTATAAATCAAGGTAAAATTCCTAAATGAACTTTTGCTTATGATTATTACAGAATAGTAACATTTCAATACTCCAAAATTAATCTAAATGACTGCCTCAGAGTAAAACATGTATGCGACATTTTTTCATTCAATATAAAATATATTTGACTGAAAATTAGCTAATTATAGCTATAGTTTGAAATAAAAGCATCAACTATGCCAAAGCTTCTAAAACTTAAACTACAACCCCAGTGGGTTTGCTTAGAAAAACTACTGGAGTTGTAAAAGTCTTCACATTTCCTTCTATCGGATTCTGTAACATTCATCAGAGAGGGAAAATCATATTTTATATATTCTATTGAAAAATTTGTTAAAAAATTATTTTAACATAATTTTTTTAGTTATTTATTCATTTAATACTTCGTTTTCTAATTGATTTTCCTACTCCAGTGATAATGGAAATGTGGACATGAAATTTTTTTTTCTCCAACCAAAAAGACGTCAAAAGTGGGAAAACTTCAAGAAGCTCTGATCTAGGCATGTTACTGAAGAATCATGCAGTTAACCATGAAATCCTATTTAGTCCAGTAAATGACAAGAAAATCAGCATTAATGAGTATACACGATTATCCAACTTCAAAATAATAAGATCTTAGATGAAAGACAACGATCCCCAAAAAGGGGGAAGTATTATGTATCAACAATTCTTGTCTCAACATTAAACAAGACAACAAGAATGGAACCTAACTTGTATAATTGTGTAGATAAATCAATGGTTTAGAACAGAACAATTAAAAATTGATTTTTCTTCATTTCAATTTTAAAAATTTATTAAAGTAACCAATGGAAGGAAGCAGCCACATAGACATGCATTAATTTTTTTTATTTCGTCAGAAATAAGTAGGTGTACTGGGTGGAAATTTCCCACACTTGATCTAAAATTTTTTTATAATATAAACTTTTAAAATAATATTTGTGTAAAACCACCAAAATGAAGATGGTTCCTCCAAAAAGAAATTGGAGAATTAAAAAGGAAAAATATCATTTCTATTTCCTTAAATAGGCCGTTACACAATGTCAAAACGCAAGATGGCTGCTTAAAATACTGAACAAAATACATAAATAAAAATGAATTATGAACAAATAATGGCATACACTAAAAAGTATAAATTTTTAATAATTATTTAAAAACAAAGATAATAAATAAGTAACAAACAAAGCTTAAAATAATTCAAGAACTACGTTAATTGTTCCATGGGCGATTCCAAAAATAAATCATGTTTTTCTAATAAAAAAGTTTTAGTTCACATAAGATCTAGATAAAAATTTAAAATAAATTTTGATCAAAAAATTAATAAACTTTAAAAATAAACTTTAGCTTAAATAGAGTTCCAAATGAAATAATTTTAAAAAATTGACTGCATTCATCCTCTTCCATTCGAATCTTTTATTCCAAAGCTGCCGATTGGTCAAAAGTTGGTTAATATAGCTGCCATACAAAAAGCATGAAGATGACTAGAGAACTTTGGGGAAAGGGGTGGGGGGGGGGGAATGAAGTTGAAAAATCAGCAAAATACTCATTATGAATGACAAAGAACCAAGAGAAATTACAGTTATAAAAATATACAGAAACAGAGGTTAAGGCAAAATCACAACGATATACAATATTAATGTTAAATTAAAATTATTGATGTAACAAAACAAGATTAAAAGTGATAAGTAAGAAGAAAAGATTGAGATAATTTAAATAAAGAGAAATAAAACAGCTTCTACAATAATACACCAAAGAATTTTTAACTAGGAATTGACAATTTTAATCATGCATGCGGCCAAACCAACTTTATTACTAATATAATAGCCCAGATCTGTTTCTCACTGATCTGGTAACGCTGTCACATGGTTTGGTTATGTGCCAAACAGACTCAGACGATTGATCTGTCTACACCTATAAATAAATAAGCCCCTTTGCTCTTCATTATTTTTTTTTATTCATGCTGGATTGGAATAAATTTCAATAAAATGACATCTGTCTCATTTCTTTTTGCCTCCGTAAAGTTATTTATGAAAAGGAAAGTTCTATTTCTGAAAAGGAAAGTTTGATTCATGGCGTTTTTTATATATAAATTGAGCCGTGTTAACAGTTTTATTTCTTTTTTATCATTTTCTTTCAGTATTTATTTATTTTGTAATTGGTAATGCATTTTTTTTCTGTTAGTGGATTTTGCCATATTTTTACTTGGAGGAAACGAAAGCAATTGTTAAAAGTAAGGTTAGTGTCAATTGATTCATCAGTTCTGTTTTTATATATTTTTTTAATTTCTTAACACTCTGCCAATGTAATTGAGATTTTTTGCTACAACTTTCATTAGTAAATCTATGAAAATGGGATACGAGACACATTTGGAGGGCTAAAAGCTCGTATTAGACGGGCACAAATCCTCTAGTTTTAATGTTGGGCACAAAAGCAAATTATTCTTACTTATTTACCAATTTTGTCAAATTTTATGGGTAAAATATTCTTGGAATTTCAAAGCTTTAAAAAGAAAAAAAAAACAAAAAAAGATAGTTTATCTACCTAAAAAGCACATTTTTATTTCATCAACTCAAATGTATTTCATCGAAATAATTTACCGCTTGGAGGGTTAAGAACGGCACAACTGTACAATGATATTGTACTGACATGGCAAAACTTAGTTTGAATGATTTAAACAGGCAGAAGTAGCAATTCATGCTTCTGTTAACTAGTTATAATTTTTTTAAGTTCATATATAAGATGCCTTGAATAAAATTATCATGAGTGTTAGTTATTGGCCAACAAATTCAGCAAACTGTGTTTGTCACTGAAAATCATAACATAGAGAAGAAAAATTGGAAAGAGGAACAAAATTCAAACATTCATTCATGCTGCAAGGTTTCAAGACTGCTACAAATCTCTGCTCTTGTGACAGTCAATGCCACTTTAAAATGAGAAATTCAGATTTGCATCACTCTTCATCAATAAGAATTATTTATCCCACATAAAATCAAAATGGTGGAAAATGTCAAAATGGAAATAATACAAATGGAAACTAAATAATCACTTAACTAATTTATCACACATACACAGATATATAGGTGCTGAAGAGAAATGAAAATATAGAAAAACTCCAAAAATGAGTGGTTAGAAAAAAGAAAATTTGAGTATAAATAGTTGTATAAATAAAATTACAGAAAAAGTTGTATAAATATCGATGATAAAATTCGAGTTATTCGAAAGCATAAAAACTAAAAAGGTAAAATAAATTTATAGGCAAAAAATAAAGAAGTTCATTTACAAAAGATATAAACAACACTAAAAAAAAATGTCAAAAATTTTTACAGATACAATGTTGAAAGGAAAATCTTAAACAGCAGATAACAGAGAAGGTTTGAGAAGAGGACTAGACTGTCAAAGGTTGCCTGAGAGACATGCCACGATAATAAAAAGATTTTTACCATAAGGAGGTCGTCCGGCCATCGGATTGTGCGACATACTTGCATTGGAATTCTCTTGTGTACTTCGGTTTGTCAGAGAGGGGAATTCGGATAAGTCTAAAGCTACAATTGGAAAGAATTTTTTTTATTAGGATTTCAATTTTCAGAACAGAATTTTACCTCAACTAGTTTGTGCGTAATTGTCTGATTTTAGTCATTTTATTCGGAATGAAATATTACGGCAGGATCAAAACAGGTATTTACAAAAGTTACAGAAGTGATAGTTCAGCATCTGATAATAATGAGACGATTCACAAAAACTCCTTAAATTTTGACGAGGCCATCAGTAAGCAATGGAAGCTATTACTCAACATATAAGTCATGCAAGCAGAATGGGACTAAATGTTTTAAGTTATGCAAGGAAGTATGCCTGCACGAGGTTGCAAATATATTTTAAGTGTGAATAAGACATCTCCAATTTGTTAATTTGATGTATGCCAACAACATGAGTAATGTGTATATAGGAACAAAATTCCTGAAGAATTCCAAAATTTCTCTAATGCCACTGTTCAAAAAAAAGGTTATGGCAGCAACAACATTTTAATAATGGCAAACTGTATACTAGAAATTCATCTACACTGCAATGCAGCATGACGTTTTGAGAAAAACACACGAAATAACCATCATAGCATTACAATAGAAAGAATCAACAGAACTGAAGTGCCACTTGGTAAAAAAAAAATGCAACAAAATCATACAATGATATGATGAACTAAAAGAAAATATGTTGCATGACTGAGTTTCAAAATAATTCATTGCACAATAATAGTGCATCCAATGCAGGATTTGTTATACAATCACTGTGAACTGCTAGGTTTAAAGATTTGCAGAAAGATTTTGTAAATGGTAAATAACTTGCAGTTTCATTTTGAAAATACAGACATGTATTATCATAGCCATACAAAATTGATAACACCACTAAAGCATGAAGAATGTTGACCAAATCCTCACCAAATTTAACACAAAAAGAAAAGATACCATGAGATATTAATGAATCACATCGCTAAATTACTAATCAATTTTCATTTATGACCTCGTCAAGATGTAAAGAAGTTCGGAAGTTACTGAGAAATAAATGAGATCACTCGGGGATATGGCCAAATTACCTTCAAACTTAAGGTTTCAACAATAAAATAAGTTTACTAATAGGTACATTCAAGTAAATAAATTTTTAGAAAGTACTTCAACCCTTGAAGCTTTAGACTTTTCTGTTCATTACAAATAATTTCTAGCTTTACTGGGTTTCCTTTTTTCATACTAATCAAGGAAGTTTTAATGTGCATAATTAGAAATCCTCTGATCCTCCGCCAAAACATGGAGCATGAAATGATTTGTTTACAACACATAACAGAAACAAGCAAAAGAAAAACAGGTCAGACAAGCTTAGAGGGTCAAAGTACAAAAAGGGCACAAAGAAAAGTATGAAATGACAGCTAAAATATGAGATGAGCATGAAATATTTAAATGACAACTCTTCATCAAGAACATGCAATCACAGTCTTTATAGTTGAGATGTGTAAATCCAGAATTTTCAAGCAAAAAAAAAAAAAAACTTGCATTTGTCTTACTACAACAAAAGGAAAGTGAATCAATATTTATCTATACCTAGAAAACATTATTAGTTTAAGGAAAGTTAAATTGACACTTTTTGAATAGCCAATTATATAAAATATATCTTATATTTAAAACTAAATTAAAATGTCAATTTCAAATCATATTACTTGAATAAGATACTAATAATGAACTAATATAATTTTAACTATGCATCTAAGTTTTGAATATAACATATACAAAAGAAACAAATTCCATGATATTCAATATATTACTAAATTCTTACTATTAAAAAAAAGTTCAGAAATAAAAATCAAAGGAAAATTAAGGAATCAAAAATGAATTAATTTAAAAAACAAAAAAACCTAAAATTACTTCATGAAATAGCTTGAAAATTATGGGAAAAAAGAATTCAAGTAGAAAATTTCTATAATTAGATGTAAAATGGCATGTTATTAAATCTTAGCTTCATTTCAACTATGTACTAAAGATAACATAAGAAAAAAATAATATAATACAACAGTACAGTAGAGAAGGAGAGTGTTCAAGTAATATGTTTCTTCACATTTCTCTAAAATAACATAGATACCTGGACTTGTGGAAATAATATTTGACTGCATGCTGTTGTTCATTAAACCTTGCAGGGGAAAGCCTCGATTACTTTGAGAGAAGCCCGTTCGTCCTGTCATAGCTGCAATGGAACTTCTGAAAAATGAAATCATCATTAACATTTAGGAGGCTTTTTTGTAAATTGAAACACTCTTCAAAATTGTCACAAAAACTAAGAAGTGTTTTTTCTCAAAAATGATAATCAGTTAACATTAGTGACAATAAGTGCTGTGGTCAATGTATCACAGAATTGGTAGAACATTACAATGAGATGCTGCATACTATGGATGCAGCATAAAACTTTGAATTAGAAATATATTATTCATTAGGAATTACAAATTAACTTCCTGCTTTGATGTTCCTACTTATATTTTGGAACAAAACTTGTAATTTTAAACCATGATCAAATAATGAGGTGCACAAGTTTATTATTTTATTATTATTATTATTTTATTTATTTTATTTCTAAGTGTAATATTTTTGTGGGGATGTTCCTAGTGTTACTGTAAAATCATAAGCATTAATGAAACAATTGGGAAAGGGAAACATTAATTTTTCCAATAAAAAACTTTACACCTAACATCAAAAAGAACTATTCATGTAAATGAAATATTAAATACATCTTATTAAATGAATGTATTAAAAAGTAAAACAAGTACAACAGAAGTCTGTAAATACATATTTACTGTAATAAAAATGTTTTCTTCTACTTTTGCATATGATGAGACAGTGTAATTTAATATGAATTAGATTTAGCTGATGATAAAATGAAAATATACATACACATTAAACATAGAGTTCCTATCCCTTTTATTAAAAGCGTCTTCTGAAGTAGGAATACTCCTATAAGAAGCAGATAAATATATTATGAGATATATATTTTTTAATTGGAATGTTCCAAAATATTACTACAGTCAACTATAAACAAAATTCAATTCAATGCTACAAAATCATAACTAGTTTTCTGTAGACATATAAAGATTTGCACGCTAAATTTTACAGAATTCATATGAAAAAACTACCTATAACAGGAACTTTCATCTGAATAAAAAGAAATGTAATTATATACTATATGAAAATGAAAGTCTCCTTTTACAACTGCTTCCTATTTTTCATCATGTTCTTCTAATAAAGAATATTAAATATTTTTCTTCCAGAAACCAATTTATTGTTCTCAGTGTAACAGAATCATTCGTGTAGTTCTGTTTAAGAATTCTGGTCATATTTTTTTTTTTTCAATGAATATATTAGCTGATATAGGACATTCCTGCTATTTATAAGTGAAAAGCAACAGTTTTTTTCTTGTCAATAATAAATTACATAAATAATGAAACATTAAATAGAGCAGAAATTGAAGTTGCACACATCCTCATTAACAGAACCATTCTAAAAACTTCCTCCATATTAATTTTTTATTATTATTTTTTTTATTGCGGCTCCTTCTCAAGAGTAAAATAATCACTCGTATTCACCACACAAAAAATTGGGGATTCCACATCTTGTTTTATGAAGTTTTCTGATGATGCAAAATAGTTTCAATTTGTTACGAAGTTGTAAAGTTGTTTCCCTGACATGCTTATCTTACAACAAGAAAGAGAGTTCCACACAGGTTTTACAGGGAGTCAAGCCAATGAACTCTGATATTTTTATAAACCTGGCAACTTTGGGGGAAAAACGAATCTTCTAGAAAATTCATGAATTATGGTCCCATCTCTACTAGCAGCGGGAAATATCAAGAACCTTCTAGAGATTACTATGCGATATCACTTCCTGTTGCAAAATGTATAAAAGCAAGCATTCAAATCAATAGTGAATCACTTGGAGTTTGATCAGCAGTGAAGCTAGAGAACTCGTATATGCTGAGCATTATTGGAAGTGCTGAGACTGATATTTACTGGCAATCTCTGTTAATTTATACAAGTGCTGTTTAGTTTTGTTACCTGTGCTTAGAGTTTTGCTAAGAATCTTCATGGAATAAAGCTTTTATTTATTTTTTTATATCCCGGTTGTTGGATTACATTCGTGTAAACCCACCAGACAATTTTTGTAACAAATTCTTCCTTTAATTTTCTTTATTTGGGTTTCACCATGCAATTTGGATATTTCCAAAAAATTAAGTATTAAGTATTATAAAATAAATAAGCTCCTATATGATTCTTTATTTTAATATTCAATGGCAAAACACTACCATGATGTATTAAAGATGGACCTTATTAATGTTTTAAAAGCTCAGATGGTGCACTTAAATGGGTGGATTGATATACTTAATAAGATCTCAAGTGGCATTTTATTCCCCATACTTCCATGCCACATTGACACATATTATAGTCATTTAATTGTGAAATTTCTGTTTTTCATATTATATTATAATGCAAGATAGTTTTAATGCTGTTTCCCAATAAAACTGTATTAACCCTCAAAGGCACAGGCTGGCGTACAAAGTGCGCCACACAAGGAAAAATTGCCAATGCAACCATTACTAATTAGCCGAATTGCAGGGCTTCCCTCTCTAACCTACCCAAATGCATGGAAGCCAGGAACAAAGGTCTCTAGGCATTTAGTATAGCTTTATACATCAATTATTTAGCCAAGACCTGCTTTGGAGCACTCAGTACGCCTTTCGTGACTTCATTGTTTCGCCTAAAAAAGAATCAAATCATACCTCCCAATCACTATGTGTTAGTTTTGTAAGAACTTTCTGAAGAGAAGGCCTGTGACTACATTTATGCATCTTACATGAATGATAAGAAGCATAACGAAGAAAATCCTCAATCAAACTCCGAAAAGGAGGTCAACTACCTTCAAGACATTGAGGATTTATCAGATGACAACGAATCTAATTATTTTATGAAAACCATTTATAAAACGAAGACCGTGAAAGATAAAAAAAAAAAAAAATCAAAGAAGTTTCGGTGATTCACAAATAAAAAATCTCTGCTGAAAAGTAAATTTTCAACGACCCCCCATAAAAATATTTATGGAAAACTTTCCCCATTTCTCAATAACTGTGATTATGTGTACAATGAAATCTTCTGACAAAGAATGATTATATACAAATTTGTACATAAGGTGAAATAGACTGGTAAGCTTCGAAGGAGTCAATAAGCAAACCGAGCGAAAGAATGAGGGTTAAAATTATGGCATTCATAGACATTCTTTATCCCTTAGGAAGCAAAAAGATGCCAAAACTAAACCTTCAGGAACCTACCTCATTGTATTAAATGTGGAAAACTAAAGCACTTGGGCATTAAGAAGCATAATCAATGAAAAACAAGGTGGCATACTAAGTGCCCCGCCCATGCTTTATTGTTATGGGTAAACACCCGTGCCTCTAAGGGTTAAAAACATTGCATGCATAATAAATCTCATAGGATTCTAATTTCTAAAGAAAAATTAAGCTGGAGACATAATATGTTCTTCAGTAAATAACAAATATATTTGGGAAAAATTATCAGGATATTTAAAGTAGAAATAAAAGTTTAAACTTTGTTTTTAATGCTAAAATGGTAAGAATCAAACCAGAAATATATGACATAAATTATGCTGAAATAAATGTGACACTTTTGAAAAGTGAAAGTTAGTACATAAATTATGCAAATTATAAATAGCATTAAAATTGTATACATAAAATCTCATAACAGGCAAAACTATAATTAACAAAATATGCATTAATGCAGAATTTATGATATATGCTACCAGATAAAAATATTTTTTAACTGGTAGTTGAAGACAAATCAAGAATAAATGGACAATATTGCATGGGATTGCAACTCAAAATGTTTCAGATAAAAATTCCTAAATATTGAATGTAAATACTCTATTTTATTTAAAGAAAACACCACATACTAAACACTGCCAGTTCCTGGAACCATAGCTAGCTTAGAAACTACCAGAGGAAGTAATGAACTATGTTTAATTATCTACTCATATTCAGAATTCCTTCTATGCAAAATTCAAAAATCAACAAATGGCAAGATAATGTAACTTTCATACAAATACAAAAAAAAATTCTCACCCTCCCAAAGGACCTCCAATTCCTACAATTCTCTTCATTTCTTGAGATGTTATAGACCTCTGATTCGGTAGCGCTCGAGAACTCATAAGCATATTTCGACTGCAGAAATCGATGAGAAAATCAGGAACAAAGTGCATAAATTCTTTCAATTCAATTTAAAAATTCCACATTATTAAAAAATTCAATTAATACAATTTTAAACACTGAATTTCTAAATCATGATTTTATTCTTATAAGGATAGCACTAACTTATAAAAAAACATTTCAAACTCAAAGAGCAAAATGGCAGACAACAAGGCTCAAGTTATTGTGGGCAAAGAAAAAAAAAAGTTCACTGATTTTTTACACATATAGTTAACTCAAAAAGAACAAGTTCAGAAGTAGAACTAGTATTTTCTTCCAAACAGCATTTCTTCTATACTGGCATCTATTCTACTTCTGAATAAACCTTGCTTGCAGCAATTTTTTAAAAACTGAACACAGAGTTGAATACCAGTAATTCAGGATTATCCTAACAGACTCATTTCCAATTGCTTGCCCCAATAAGTACTGCTAAATACGGAAAAAAATGCCATGTTCAAATTTTGAAGGGAAAGCAGCACTCCAAATCTAGTATATAGGTAGATATTCATGAAAATTTGAACTTGCTGAATTTTACCTTGAAATCAGAACTACAGTGTGCTTCAAATTACATACAATGTAGTACAAATTCTTTATCATAAAAATAATAAATTTGGCACCAACAGGCAGCACCACTGTATACTAATACAAAATACGACTAGTAGCTTGGTCACTGGTGATTGTTATTTTTTGTTGTTTAGCAAGTATATTCTTTGTTATGTACCATCACATAGGCTTGCCTGCCACAAAAATGAATTACAATGTTGACAAGTTTTGTAACACCCATACCAACTCTGCTATCCCTGAGGTAAGCAAACTTTTTCCCCCATTTGAATTCATTAAAATGCAGTGAAGTATAAAATGTTAAAAATACACAATAAATAAAGAACATGAAAATCTTCTGTCCCCTGCCTGAGTTGATGACAACTGACAATAAATGTTAAAAGCAAAAAAACAAAAACAATTTAAAACATTAGTTAAAATTTTACTGTAATTGCAATATCAAAACAAGTTGCAACAGTAAAAGTGAGAAAGTATTAGAGTGACACAGAACTAGAAAATATATTCTCTCGTGTTCAACATTAAGAAAAGAGACAATTATAAGAAAGCCATCTCTGTACAGCTTTTCGAACCAGAATTATAACTAAAACTACTGAGAATTAAAATTAAGTCCAAAATCTAAAAATGCATTTTCCCAACAATCTGAAAATTAATTACACCACAAAATAAAATATTAGAAACAAATAATAAAGTACAGACAATCATTTAAAAAGCATCAAAATCAGGAATAACAAAAGTTGAAATTTTAAAAGTTAAGATTAAAAACAGACATATAGGGTATTAATATATTTGCAAAGAGATGTTTTAGTAGCTATCTTATAAAAAACTGGTTAAAAGAAGTGATATTAACCTATTTGGTGAGGGCTGTTGAGGAGGCATACTATTAGGAAGACATGGTGAATAACTGGGAATCCCAGAACTTGTAGGTGTTACATGACCTTGAACATGGGTACCATTTCCACCTGTCCGGGAAGAAAATTGCTGACCACTTAAACTTCTCTGCTGCTGTTGAAGATTTAAAGTACCCATACCTGTAAAAAAAATCAATTTTCAAAGAAAAGGTAGAAAAACCTATTAAAATTCATCCAAAAATTTTAGGCCCTTTCAATAAAACTTGGATATTAAAGAATTGTGTAGGTTTTGAAATTGAAAAACTTTCAAACTTTTGGATAATTTGTGATTCAGTAATTATAGAATATATTTCTCCCTCAAACTCAGGTCAGTTTTAAAAATAAATTTCACAAAGTTTTTAATACATCAAATCTGGCACAACAGACAATTATTTTTTAAAAAAAAAAATGATTTTATTAAACATTTTATAATGCTATTTCAGATTACTTCCCAATGTTATAATGACATTTTAAAATTACAGAAGAACATCTTATAACCCACATTCTTAAAAAATTTATATCAAATTTATAAGAAATTATCGCATCATGGGTGCCACTTTTGTCTTGTAATTACAAAATTAAAATTTGTGAAAGGAAAGACATATCCTAAAAGTTTTTAGCTAAAACAGAATTTTCTTCTTCCAGTCATTTATAAATGTTTTAAACAAAGAAACTTTCAGATTATTCTAAATCACGAGAAATGAAATTATCACATTCCAAACCACACGAATTATCATTCCGATAATTGCAACAGAAAGTCCCGAATTAACATCACAAACATATTTATGAATATAAAAATTTACAGCTCAGAAATAACTTTTCATAAATGCATGAATCTCTTCATAGCTTTTGATTCCTCAGCCTTTAGAATTAAAAACTCGATCAAGCCAGTAGTCTAACACACTTTTATTTTCTAAGGAATTCATGAGTAATGTTTATATCATCAAAATTTAAATTTTTAACATACTTAAAATGAAAATGCCCTTTAGATTAAACACTTATGTAGTTGTCATTTAATATTCAATTGAATAACAGTAATATGATAAATAAACAAAAAATTATTTAACATACAATTACACATTTTTGACATTTAACTTCTTATTAATTTGACAAAAAAAATTTAAAAAATTTTTTGAGCATCAAATTTTTATTATAAAGAAATGAGAAAGGAAATGGTTTCCTTTCATAGAATGATATATTGATTTTAAATTCATTAAAGATTGTAGGAAGGAATTAACATGAGCTTACTTAAACTGTTATTGGTACTTGGACCATAACCAAACGGATGCGAGCCTGCACTTGACATGACCTAAAATAGAATATGTGTTACAAAAACTGAAACTATATCTGGATTTTGAAATAAATAATATCCTCAATGATATCCTCTAGGAAACAAGAATATTTCAGATGAAAGATAAATGCTCGTCTTTCTCTGTACATAGATGTGTGTATAGGTAAGTAATCACCCTGTTTGAAATACTCATATAATTTCTCATTTTAATTGCACAACTACTATCTGCATTCAAAGAATTCATCTTAATATATATAAAAGTCATTGTGTGTATGCAAGTTTGTATGTACGCATCTTCCACATCTCCTCCTAAGCCACAGCACTGATTTCAACCAAACTTTGCACACTTATTAATTAAGACAAGGGCAAGATGATTACTGTCAACTTTTCAAAGTGTAAATGTTAATTAAACAGTTAGTTAATTAGAAATTAACCAAAAACCATTTTTCCACAGTGACTTCATAACAAATTATCCCTCAAAAAGTATTTTTATACCATCTTAACGTTCAAATTTTTACCTTTTCAATGATACCAATTTTATGTCTATGACATTTTATCTTCAATTTTTATTTATTTTTCAAAATTTATTAAATTGTTAATTACCTGCAGACAATTTTGAAATGATGCAAATTTATAGCTACTCCGTTGCTAGGCAACGGTTAGACGTTGAACTAATTTACCTATATTTCTGAAGTTTTTGCTTATTTTTATAAATATGTTTTATATAAGACAAGAGAGATTATTATTAACTGTTAAAATCCCTAATTTTAATAAAATTTCAGTTAATTGGAAATTAAGCAAGATATGGTATTTTCCATGATATTTTTTGAAAATATGTATTATGTCACAAAAACTATTTTTACACATATTTAAAGTTAAAAAAATTATCTTTTCATGACACAAATTTAATTTTCATTCAATTCGTTGCCCTCATTTCAAAAATGAAATTGTGAATAAAATTTACAATTTGTAATACTTTTTTTTATTGGTGAAGAACAAGAATACATAAGAACTGCTGCTATCTCACATTAGAAGAATTCTGGATGAAGACTAATTTTATTATTTTTTTATTCATATTTATTTCAATGCTTTTTCTTAATTAAAAATTTACGATGCAATTAATTGCCCCAAAACATCCATTAAAATCTTTCTTATACTGCAACATTTATGAACAAAATTTGAAGTACATTTGCAACAAATATTAATAACCTAAGGAGAAAATTAGCTATTGGTGGTTTTTAAAAATAGTCTGGTTCAATTGATACTCATTTTAATCATAAAATGTTTCAGAAAATAAAAGAATTTTAGGTATTATAATTTTCTATACAAAAATAGTTTTTAACATCAAAAAAATATTAGACATGAAAACATTTTAATCCCGAGCAACGCCGGGCATAACAGCTAGTAGTAAATATTTATGTAATTTAAAAATTTATAAACAAAACGATTTCAAATTTTTATCTATAAAAAATATAAAACGAAAAGTAAAAACACATATTTTTCATTTGAAGAGGGTTAACGTTTAAAAACTTCTGTTTGAAAAGAAGGGGGGAAAATGCATATAAAACTATTATTCATATTGCACAAATCGACATACATTAAATTTTAATAATAAGCAACAATAAGACTTCTCAAATATGAACATTAGAATTTATCCTATTGTGTTTTAAATTTCCTTGGCCAAGTTTTGTTAATATTCAAAAGCACAATAATACAGCTGAGATAGGATACATATCTGGTAAACTTAAGCTACTAAAAAGAAATTATCATGAATTAAATCAATATTGTTGAGAAATAAAATATATAACTTTAAATTTCAGAAAATAAAACAAATAAAAGATTGCTAGAAGCATTCAATATATTTAAATAATATTACATTAAAACATCAGGGTTCCCACTCTTATCCTGCAGAAAAATTTAAGGCCTTTTTAAGGCTACTCTCACTATTTTTAAGGCAATTCGGATGGCAATGATTTGATGTATTATTAAAAGTTAATTTAACTAGATTGTTACAAAAATAGTTAAACATGAAATTTTCATCTAGATTACAATAACATTTCCAGTTCGCTTTCATATATCTCTACCAATAATAAAGTAAGTAACTGTGTGTGTGTCCTCTACAGGGCAGAACGATAGACCAAGAGCTACGAAATTTGGCACAAACACGCTTTGGAAGGTGGGAATGTGCACCTCGGAGCCCTTTTTTTCAAAATTTTAATTAAAAATTAACCGAAATTTGGATGTTTTACCTTAATAACTTCAGAAAGTACAACAAGAGAAAAATCATTTTTACAACACCTGAAAGCGCAAAAAATTAGCTTTCAAATGATATCAATTAGTTGCCATACAATTTTTTCTCAAATTTTAATAATTTTTTAAAAATATTTTTTGGCATAATTTACAGCAATACATTGATTGTTGCAACACAACTCAAACCATTTTCATTGTTTAAACAAATATTTAATTGCATATTTCTCTTTCATTGTTGTAATCTGAGATATCATAATACATTTTGCTTTCATATTCTATTTCTTCAAAATTTTTGAGAAATCTGTAAATCAAGCTCTCCAAGATATTGCCTTGCTTACATTAAGAAATGCATCCATTAATCTGAATGGTTATGGTTGCTATGTTTTCATTCTTTTTTCAGCATGTTTTAATCCAGCTAACATGCCGTTGGCCAAAAAAATGTGCTGCGTCATTTTAATGTTGAAACCAAATGCATATGTTACAAGAGGAATGAAAATGAAGGTATTGCCAACAACATGGAATTAAAGGTTGCATGACATGGTCAGTTACTTGACTCCATTAGTAATATTTATGTAGACAATGAACAGAAGAGCCCCAAGGTCATTAATAGAACATGGGTTAAATATCTTCAAAACCTGAATTTTTAAATTATGTTGTTAAGAGAACCATGAATATAAAATGATGCAGAATTTAATTGAAATTATATTCCTGGCGAAAAAGCTGGCCACCGAAGGCAGCTAGTAATTAAATAAAACAACAAAATTAAACTATAAAGAAAAATATACAATTTGACATTTCAAGAATTTCTTGATTCTGAATAATGTTTCAAAACTGAAGAGCACAATAATTTCCTTTTATAATCAATACGCATATTGGAATGAATGCTGCCGCTTTTTAAAAATTTACAACTTTTTTCAGGAGTCAGAAAACTTCTTTATGTTTGAATATAAAAAAATGCACAAAGTTCAGAAAACATCATTACAAGGGGGAAAAAAATTAATGTTCTTTTAACTCTTTAAGCATTGTATTTAACTTTTCCTCAATACGTTCCAATTCTGATTTTTTCTCTTTTGCTGAGCGACGAAAACTGTTCAATTGGTAGACATATTTTATATCATTTGTCAACTCTGCTTTCTCTGCCAAATTTTCAAAACTTTTTATGCATTCTTCAACTACACTTCGTAAGCATCTTTTCTTATTTAATCATCAAAAGCAAAAAGCATTTCCTCTTTTTGTGTTAAATTTCTTGTTCTTTCGATCTTCAAGGTAAGCCAAATATTTTTTGTCTTGCCCCTACCTCTGCTACACACAATCTTAGTCCCTTCGTGATTTCAAAGAAATTTGAATTTTCAGCATATATTAAATGATTAATTATAATTTGTTGGGCTATAAATGATTGTTCTTTTAGGTTTTCAATTTCAATCCTTTTATTACAAGAAAAACTTCTTTCTATATCAGCTTCCCCATGAGAAAGTATGAAAAAGTATCTGTATTATTTTCCAAAAATTGCCCAGGTTATCTTTTCCTAAATACCCATACAAAAAACTATCAATACTAACAGTTTTCAAAGACTCTTTTTTCACAGCATTAAATGTACCAGTTGCATCTAGTATCAGTGTGTTTAGATTTTCAGCAAAGAATGGCATAAGAGGCTTACTAGACTGATAAAGAGTTAAAAATGGTACTGTCATTTTGGCCAAAGAAAGAAATTTTATTTTAACACACGTCAAATATCTTTAACAGCCTGTAATACTATGGCATATGATTTACAGCCAGGTTTTGTTAACTTTCCCTTTTCAACACTCTGGACATGATTTTTTATATCATCCCAAATTTCCAATCTTTCAGCTACTGGCACATTTTCCAGCCATCTATAGAAGTAAAATTTGCAGGGCATTTTTTTTTTTTGAAGGAAATTTTAATATAGTCTTCTTTACAGGCTGGGGAATCTTTAAATAACCAATAAAGAGCTGTAATTAGACTGTCTGAATTCCACTCAGTTGCTCTATTTCCTACTTTAAACGCATTATTTAAAATATTAGAAAATCACCCATAATGGTACGACAGGTGCAAATTGCCTCTTCATTCGAAAGATTTCCTGTCAAATTTGACGTGTTTAAATAGATATATATGCAAGAGAAATGTTTAACATTGATTGAAAACAAATAAAATAAACATATGTTTTATGATAGAAAATATTTTGTTATTTACATATTTCTTTATTCAAAAAACCTCTTCCGGTCATTCCGTGTCAAGTGATCCAGAGCTGGTTGCTTGACCATTTTATAACCAAATGATTTTTTTGTATGTTGATTCCTATATAATTAGAGAGTCCAAAAAGACTAATTTTAATTTTTTATCTTTTCCTGAATTCCGATGAAAGGCATTTTTGTTTTACAAAACATGCTGATTTTTGCATTTGTAGAGGTTTGTGTTAACTTATATTACTCGGAACCGGTGAACCGGAGGTTGACGAAACAAAAACCAGTTTATTCAGAAAGATACAGCCTTTATTATCTCCAGTACACATTTAAGGAAAATTGTATCCCAAATAGCAAAAATCAGCTTAAAAGTTTGACTTTAAAAATGACAAATTTTCAATTTTGAAGGTATATAATTCCCAAAAGGAATCTATTCTCCATATTGCTTTCGTGGGGATATGCAGCTACCTTAATGTACTGTATTCACAAAAAAATTCAACTCTGAGATTTACTTCTTTTAGAAGTTACAGGCTTTCAAAATCCGAAAATTTCAGAAAAATTCAGATTTTGATACCTTATATCTTTGTTGGGGCAAAGTTTAAAATTCTGAAATTTTTACAGATAAATCCTCTATACTGTATTATACTGCTGTAAAAATTTCATGTTTGATATTTATCTACAAGTCAAGTTAGAGGACTTGAAAAATCCCATAAAAAACATATTTTTTTCCAAAAATGACGGAGCATTAATTTGACTAAGTATTATTTGTATCATCAATAAATTATAATATGACCTCAAGTAATATTACCTGTTACATATAAACACCTTTTTTACATGAAGTAGCTTGTGCACGCTTTAAATGTATAATGAAGTTGAAAAATTTGAATATGTTTCATGGTCACTTTAGGTTCCACAATATAATTGAGGCTTCTATATTCACTTATTTTATAACACAGCTTTTACTATGGTTACCATTGTTAAAACACTTTAAAACTTCAAATAAAAGTATATATGTATTATTTACAGCTAACACATGACAAAAGTATTGATATACTATACACTCGAGTCAGGTTTATCGTTCTACCTTGATTTGTATTCATCAAGAAGTTTTGATATTTCTTCCCTTAGTTTTTGGGAAATTTATGTGTCCTTCCAGTATTATTGTAGTTCTAAGGCACTTAGTTTTCTTAAAACATTGTTCATTGGCATCCAAGTCTGGCCTTTCTACTTTTTCTTAAAAGCTGTGCTTGGTCCGACAGGGATGATAAAATGTTACAATCACATCTTTATTTATATCACTAATGTCATTCCCCTCTGCCAGCCACCATTCACTATTATATATGCATGCAATAAAACTCTTATGTGAAGTGTTATTTGCATAGCTTTTGTAGTGGAATGAATTTCATATTCCATAGCTTGTGAAGTAATGAAGCACTTCAGGTTACTCTCTGACACAGGAACAAAACAATGAAAACTCCTTGTATCAGGAATTGCCACAGAGTTTTCAAATCGGTCAAGAAGTTTATTTTTATGATGTTGGACGATTTTTTCATCTTTTATGTAAGTGAAGGCGATTCCTTTTAAATGTTCTAGACAAAATTCAAACATTTCTGCTGGTGTCAATATTTAGTTAATGTACGGTCGATGGAGGCTTGCTTTGGTTTGTTGAAGTCTATCATATAAGTTTGTGAACAGGTCTGAACATCCACACATTTTGTTGAATAAGTATATTAGGCCTACTGCATTTTAAGAGATTATCTTATAAATAGAAACACGACATAATATATTGTTATAATTTGACAGAATAAATACGAAGTAAAATTAATGCACCAAATGGTGCATTAATTTAAAATATTAATGCCATCAGAATTAATTTGATAGTTTGCATTAATTTGAATTGTAATTTTAATTACAAATATTTCTTGAGATCATATAATAATTTATTGATGAAAAAAATATATTTAGTCAAATTAATGCTCCGTATTTTCAGCAAAAATTACGTTTTTTTATGGGATTTTTCAAGTCCTCTAACTTGACTTGTAGACAAATAGCAAACATGAAATTTTTACAGCAGTATAATACACTATAGAGGGTTCATCTGTAAAAATTTCAGATTTTTAAACTTTACCCCAACAAAGATATAAGGTAACAAAATTTGGATTTTTTTGAAATTTTTGGATTTTGAAAGCCCGCAACTCTTAAAAGAAGCAAATCTCAGGGTTGAAATATTTTGTAAATACAGTACATTAAGGTAGCTACACATCCCCACAAAAGTAATATGGAGAATAGATTCCTTTTGGGAATTATATACCTTCAAAAATTGAAAATTTGTCATTTTTAAAGTCAAACTTTTAAGCTGATTTTTGCTATTTGGGAAACAATTTTCCTTAAATGTGTACTGGAGATAATAAAGGCTGTATCTTTCTGAATATTTTTTTTTTTTTTTCATCAACCTCGGGTTCACCAGTTCCGATTAATACAAGTTAACACAAACCTCTACAAATGCAAAAATCGGCATGCTTTGTAAAACAAAAATGGCTGCCATCGGAATTCAGAAAAAGATAAAAAAAAAAAATTTTAATTAGTCTTATTGGAATCACTAATGATGTAGGAATCAACATACAAAAAATCATTTGATTATAAAATAGTCAAGCAACCAATTATTTTTTTTCTGGATCACTTGACATGGAATGACCCCTTGGTAAACAACATTCTGGGTGAAGTATTTTTCGTTATTTAACAATTTTCCTTGTACTTTAGATGTCTAATTAAAACAAAGCACTGCTCTGCTTGTCAAACATTACCAAATAATATTATCAAATTATATCACAATTGCAAAAAATAATTAGATGCACGTGCATGATATACCACTGACGTGATTTACTACTTTCGATTTAAAAATGGAAATTAATTTGAAATATATGATTAATATAATTTAAAATTTTTTGGGAACTATTGATCATAGTGAGATAAATTTTATATCAATCAATAGCAAATTTTATTTCACTATTTTAGAGCTATTAAATTTTAAATTAGAATGACAATTACTTTTTAAATTTAAAATTTCTGAAATTTAGGTTTTCTAACAATGAATTAATGCTGTTTAACATCTCGCAGTGCTATGGCACGAATTTTATTGTTGGTGATGTCAGAGCATTACCAGATCAGCGAGAGACAGATCTGGGCTATTATATTAATAATGCAAACCACTGCTGTCTATATTTAGTAACTCAGTATGGAACTCATCTCTGATTTGTTCTTCGATCATGTGGAAGAATTTCCAGTTAAATGCTGGTCCAACCATTGAAATTTGTATCACCTTCCTCAGATCTAACTTTTTTGTGGCATCATTAAATGCTTTTAAAGTGTCTTCTGCTGTAGAATGACCCATAAAAACTGAGGTTAAATACCTTGTTTCAACTTTCTGGACATTTGTGTTCCAGAATGTTACTAGTATGTCCACCTCGGAATTTTTGATTTTGTGCTGTAGATAAATCAGTTTTCACTTTCGTAACTTTTCGTGCTGAGAGCACAAATGAGGGCAAAATTAAGGCCTCAGAATAGAAAAAGGGCTTTTTTTAGGGCCTTGAAACAAAAATTAGGGCCTTTTTAGAGGGTCCCTAAGAGGATTTTGATATGGGAGCACAAGTGAGGGCAAAATTAAGGCCTCAGAATAGAAAAAGGGCTTTTTTAGGGCCTTGAAACAAAAATTAAGGCCTTTTTAGGGGTCCCTAAGAGGATTTTGATATTTAGTGCCCTTTTAAGGCACATGGGAACCTTGAACATACATTCTTTCTACAGAATTTGAGCATTTTTTTAGAAGACTTTAAATTAATTTGTATCAAAATTTTGCAATACCATAAAGAAAAAAAACATTTATAAAAAAAACTCCTGATTATCAGTTTTTTTACTGGATAAGATTTCTGATAAGTTTTAATATAATTAATCTTGTTTAGAAATTACAATTTTCAGATTTCACAAATATATATATAACACAACAAAAAAAGAAAATATCAGGATCATTTTCAAACTTATCAAGTTATTAGTCCCATTTCAGAAAAAAGAGAGAACTTTATTTAAACAGAAAATAATTATAAGAATGAAATTCAATAATTAATAATGGTGAGCTTTAATTTTTACTCTTAAATCATTAATTAGTTATCATTTTTTATCATTTTAATTTTGTACGTTAAAAAATTCCACTATCTACAAATTTATGCATGGATATTAAATTTATTATAAAAGCTAAATGAATTGCATGCCTTTTATGATTATTCTACAAAAAATATGCTAAAATATGACTATTTAGGTGTCACTTAAAGTCTAAATAATTGAATAATGAAGACATTTTTAAAAAGTGCCTTTTTTTATCTGCAATTTATCTAGTTTCATTACAAAATTGGTTTAAAATTTGCATGTTCTTTCAGGAAAATTTAAAGAGACATTGAATTTAAAAATTTCAGATAATTTATTTTCTTCTAATTACTACTAAAATGCCAGCATGAAATTTTTTAAATTAAATTTTTATTTCATTAATTTAATTTGGATTTCTATTTTAATGAAGAATTTCTATTCAAGTGCATGAAATAAATGTTAAAAAAGAATCTTTTAAAACAGAGCTTGATGAAACCGGTTTCTATAATGAACAAACATGCAATAATTACAAGATTAGCATAAGCACTTTGCTAGTTTATTTAGATAAAAAAGGAAAAAAATTTAAAAACTCAATTTTCAATAAAAAAATAAATATATTTCCTAAAAATCAACTTGCCCTCTACAAACAAGCACGAGTACATTTTACCAATTGTCTTTCAAAAGAATCATTTAATTTTTTTTAATAAATTCTGTAAAAAGCATATCATGATGTACTAAAGTATATATCGATGTACTAAAGCACACAGGATAGGAATATTTTACAGCAAGGGTAATGACAACACAGAACAGAGAATCCCATGCAACTATTCAAATGAATTCTGTTTACAACAACTAAAAGATAAAAATTCTTAAGCTAAGATGATGATTTGGTTTTATGACAAGGGCCAGAATTAGCCAAGCAGTGCCAAACACTCATTAAATTCTTAGGAGAAAACACTTTTGCAGTTAGAATTGAGCACTTTCATTCAAAAGAAAAATTTACATATTTGATTTTAAAAACAGCTATAACAATTATATCATTCAATATAATCTACACCTATCCCTGAATTGACTAATAACAGTTTCAGGCAAAACACAGATGCAATAATTTAAATCCAAAGGGAACAACGAAACACGAAAGAAGAAACGAACGAAGGGAAACAAACACACGAAAAACAAGATGACCATAAGGAAAAAAAATTATCTTTCAAAGCATTTTGCATAACACATGTCAAAAGTCCTACTTGCACAAAACTTAATAATCATTTAAAAACTTTTTTTAAAAATATTATTTAACAAGATTTAAAACAATTATGACAGAATTTGAAAACATGCATCAAATCAAAAAATATTTGCAAAATTACTTATTTAGGAATGTAAAAAAAACTAAGGGTATCAAACTAGTAGATAAATAATTTTAGTAGTTTAGATCACATTTTTTTTTTTTTTTTTTTTCATAAACACAAGCAAAAAAAAAATACTTGACGACACACTACATGCTGCAAAAATTACTACAAATTCATCTGATAAAAAACATGCATGGCCTACCAATGATAAATGAGATTATTATTATACTTAAATTATTGCTGAAACATCAAAACTTTTAGATCAAAAAAATTTAGAGTTTGTTTGTTAAAGCTTTCATACCAGCATTTTTTTTACTTTAAACTGGTTAGCAACACATAATATTTTTGTAACTAGTATCCTTTTATTGGAGGAAAAATAGTTCATGTAACATATTAAAAATATTCAAGTATATAAATATATTTACGGTTTAAATATTTATAAAATATAGATAAAGAATGTTTTATTCAAAATCATATAAATCAATTATAAAAAGCATCATGCGTCTTCAGCCAAGCTCTGAACTGTATTTGTTTAGAAACTTTCATACAGCTGACATCAAATGATAAACAAGCAGACAGAGTGCTACATTCAACCACAATATACGAAATGGTCTGCAATGATGAAGAACCGATTATAATTACGGTAAATATTTAATAAACTCTCAACATGAATTTTTACTTACTTTGCATACGCATTTTGAGAAATATTCTCGATAATTTTAAGAAAAATTCATTAATTAAACAAAACTACTAGTCAAACCTGATTTCAAGCTTCTGCACAACTGCTGAAGGAGAAACACGAGTTTGGAATTTTAATTTTTGATCTGAATAACTTTCACAAACACCTGTTCAATACTTTGAAACACTTAAAAAATATATCATACAGACAACAAGTCGATTTTATCAATATCTAGGCAAGCATAATATTCATGAACCAACTAACGCCAATGTAGATTATACATAAAAACACAATATATAAGAGCAATTAGAATTAAAAATGGACCAAAATCGTCATATTACCTAGATAGAATCTCTATTTCGTATAAACTTTATTAATAAAAATAAAACCAAAGACTATATACAATTACTATGAAGGCAGACGGATGACGGAGTTTGTTGCCAAATTTTTGAACGAACCGATAATTTTTACTTGAATTAATTGCTTTTTCTGTGCCATGGAAGTTTCTGGCAACATGGTTACAAATAAATCAAGGGAACTGAATCCACATTGTGATAAAATAATTATCAATCAATTTCATAATCTTTCTTGACATTTTTAACGTCGCAATGCTTTTTTTTTTTTGTTTAGAATATATACTATGGATCTGTCCACCAATGCAATTAATTGTATTTGATTACGAATTAAAGAAAAATTATATCCATATAATTTTTCCTGTATATCTGAACAATTTACATAACATAGGACTTGTGATTTAGTCAATGAAATTGATGTCTTCAAATCATTAATTCTTGAAAATTTCGAAAACATTATAACTAGGATTCTATTTCGGGCAAAAATGTGAAGCCCGTAATCAACAAAATTTCACACAATTTTTCCTTTGTAAAATATGAAAACTACATCCCAGATAGCACATAAGTTTGCAGCAAGTTTGATTTTGACTTGTCATGGCAAAATTTGACGCGTCAAACTTAATCGAACTTGTAGCAAGTTCGATGTGACAAATAGCGCCACCTCCTTTGCAAATCAAACTTGCTGCAATTTTGCAAAACAAGCTTCCTGCAAAGATAGCACAATAAAGAGATAATTATCTTTGTCTCTGTTTTAAAAAACATCCGATTTTTAATAGCATCTCCTAGACCGTAATTCTTTTTTATTAATTCAATAAATCAATGATAATTTGTGAAAAAAAATAACTTTTTTATAAAAAATTTTTTTAAAACATTTTCCATCTTTTTACTAAATATATCACTCTCACTTTAAAGAAAAATATATCGCCTTTTCTTGATGTTTAAATTTTAACGTTTATAAACAAAATTAAATCTAAAAAACAGTCAGTGTTTGTTGAACAATAATAACTATACATTTTGTCTCATTTTAAAGTAATTACTTTTGAACTCTAATTTCATAATTTATTCTACTAGCAAAACGTAGTTATTAGCGAAAATCGCTCTCTCTTTGACTTCAAATCATATTCTCAACTCAAAAAATTAATGAAATCCAGAAAATAGTTAAAAATAATAGTTTAGTTTCTTTAGTTATATTAACGTCCCGTTTTGAGACATACTGGAGAGCTATTCTGGGATGGACTTCGTAGTTCTGAACCACGGTCAGATGACGAGGACAACACCTGAGCTAGCACCTCCTTTTCCAAACTTTCCCACCACCAGGGGTGGCGTCAATGGGAGGTTCGGGGGGCC
>BGPR01000462.1:110554-138124 GCA_013235015.1 Araneus ventricosus
TATCGTAGTGACGAATGTCAAACCTCATGGCTTATATAAACCAAAACTCTTCGACTTTACAGGCTTTCCTCTCCTAGCAATAAGAATAATAAAGAACACTACAATACTTCCAATAATTTAATAAAAAATGCAATGAAATAACTGGCCAAAAAATGTTTTCGACCGCACCAACGCTACAAATTTAAGTGGAATGACTAGAAAAGTAGGAAAATTTTCGAGCCTGTCAAGTCAGAAAGCAATGTTGTCACGATTTTATTACTATTTTTTAAAATGAAAATTAAGATCAAACAGCTGTAGTGATTTTAAATTAAACTCACTATTTATCTCTGGGGCTGCAGCCTGATAGCCCTCCTGGATTCGCCACTGGGGTATTGATGCCCCAGGCGCCATGGGGACTAAACATCAATGATGTAGTCGCAAAATAAACAGTGCCGGAACGCTCTAACCTGGGTGACAAAAATCGCGCTGTTTTAAGGACGCTTTCACAATTTTTTCTTATTTATTTCTTTCGAAAAGAAAAAAAAAAGCAGTGCCAGAACGGCGTTCCAGCTTCACTATAACCCTGATTATGACACTTTTTAAAATTAAATATGAGGAGGGGACGAAAAATTAATACCATGCCCTGGGCGCTATTTACCCTTGCTAAGCCGCTGATAATGGCCAGGGGGCATAAATTATTGCCGCGATCGCCACTTGCCCTCTCTACGCCACTGAAAGTTCATTGCTGCTGCTGGCAACCCTTCGTTATCCCGTTTTTATCAGTGCATCACATTTTCGGCGGCTCCGAGAGATAGCAGTCTGTTCTGTTAGGTGTTCATCATTTGAACATAAAAATCATTGGTGAAAGTTTTCGTTGAAGAACTGTGTTCATTATTCAATCACTATTGTAAGACTGTTGTTATTCCTGCGCTCATAGACATTGTTCCTTATCCAAATAATTCTTTAACAGGGTGCGTAGTGAGAAATTGCTGCAAAAATTAAGCACTTTTAAGGACTTTCTAAGCACCTTAGCCAAAAAAATTAAGCACCTTTGTACGTGCATGCATACGTCGACGCACGTATTTTCTAAGCATAGGATGATTTATGTTTTATAATAGTGCATAGTTTTTATTGAAAATTTAAAAATATATATTTTTTAAATTTTAATATTTATTTCTGTATTTGCACAACGTCTTCTATTGTAAAATAAAGGATGTATTTTTGATTTTACAAAAAAAATTAAAAATGATAATGCAAATTGTCATTATCAAAAATTAAATCAACTTTCCTAAGATTAACAATAAAAATCTGTTACCCTTTTCAACATTTTTTTAAAATTAACAAATTACCAGTTAATTTGCCCCTTCGGGATAATTATTCCAGTATTTCAATATACAACGCTACCCATTGTTGAAGTAAGAGGGAGCATGAAAAAAGGTCATTAATAGTCCAGTCAATGAAGGGTTTGAAAAAAAACATTAAATCATATAGTTTTGAAAATTGGTAAACATGTTCGTGATGGTCTTCTGATGAACGTACAAAAGACCTTGGCCCTGAGTGATTTAACGAATTAAAGAGAGTAAAATTCCCTACAAAAATATGCTTTTATTTTTCTTCTAGCTTTAATAGTTTCCGAGATAATGGGTCTCAAATTTTGCCACCATCTTGGATTTTATCCCCTTTTTCTCAGTTTTTCTTGAATATCTCGAAAATTATTTAGTTTTCAAATCACACGTGATACAACGAATTAAAGTACGTAAAATTCCCTACAAAAGAGTGCTTTTATTTTTGTTCTAGTTTTAATAGTTGCCAAGATAACGGACTTCAAAGTTTGCTACCATCTTTGGATTTCATTCCCCCTTTTAAAGTTCTTCTTAAATATCTCGGAAACTATTAAAACTAAAAGAAAATTAAAAGCATATATTTGTAGAGAATTTTACGATCATTAATTTGTTGTATTACATGTAATTGAAAATTGAATAGTTTTTGAGAAATTCAAAAAAAGACAGAAAAAGGGGCATGAAATTGAAGATGGCGGCAAACTTTGAGATCCATTATCTCTGAAACTATATATATTACTATTATAGGTAGAAGAATAATAAATGCATGTATTCGTAGGGAATTTCACGCTCTTTAATTTGTTAAACCAATTGTAATTTTAAAACTGAATAGTTTTCGATATATTAAAGAAAAACTTTAAAGAAAGGGGGGATGAAATCCAAGATGGCGGCGCAAGCCGCACCCCCCAGGACCGGGGGCTTTTAGTATGTTCAACAGAAGCCCCTCACAAACATGTGTAATTTTCAAAATTATAAGATTTAACGGGTTTTTTTTTTCACAACCCTTCGCTGAATGTACTATCAAATAAGATTTTGTTACAAATGCATCCACTTTGAGACAAGTTATCTCCAAAACTATTAAAACTAGAAGAAAAACAAAAGCATGCATATGTAGGTAATTGTACGCTCTTTAATTCTTTGAAGCAAATAGGATTTGAAAATTGAATAGTTTTCGAGATATTCAAGAAAAATTAAAAAAGAGGGATGAAATCCAAGATGGCGGCAAACTTTGAGACCCATTATCTCAGAAACTATACAAGCTAGAAGAAAAATATAAGCATGTATTCATAAAGAATTTCAAGCTCTTTAATTTGTTAAACCAATTGTAATTTGAAAACTGAAGAGTTTTCGAGATATTCAAGAAAAACTGAAGAAGGGGGCCGAAATCCAATACAGTGGGGCGAGCCCCAGGACCAGGGACTTTTAGTATGATCATTAGGAGAGTCCCTCACGAACATGTGTACCAATTTTCAAAATATGATTTAATGTTTTTTTTTCATCCCCATTTTGGGCCTCCGTTGACTAGACAATAAGCATTATCTTAACATGTTTTGACACCCCTGGATCTATCTCATCCAGGATTCCTTCCCTTTCGTCAGTTTTCCTTCTAGATACATACAGTAAACAAAGCTTTATGACTATGCTTTCGATATCATATTCAACGTCTGGGGAAACAAAACAAAAAAAGATTTTCTTTGCACTTCTCGAGAAAATAAAGCACTTTTTAAGGACCGTTTTTTCAAAATTAAGCACTTTTAAGGTGCTTAAAAATGGTTTTCAAATTTAAGCACTTTTTAAGCACTTTTCATGACGCTACGCACCCTGTTTAACCAATCATTGAGTTACCATTGAATTTTATGGGAATTTGATTAATTCGATCTGGAGTCACAAAAGTAAATAATAAAATATAATTTTTACTACTTTATTTAAATGCAAAAATAATCATTCTCATCAAATGATAGGTTTTGAATGTCAGCGGCGATCTCTACTCTTAAAGCCCTATAACATTATCAGTTTCTTCCCGCTTTTTATACTGTTAGAAGTATATGTAAAAATACAGAGAACAGAATCCAGCTATGTAATGCAAAAAAAGGGTATGTATATAACTATCAGAAACTACTCACAGATGCATACAATTTTACACATCTTATATTTTATTTCTGTTTTCATTTCTCCGCCTGGCGAGTTTGCTGCTACTCCTGACAACCTTCTAGTATTCCACTTGTGGCGGAGAGTCGCGGGGGGGGGGGGGCCCGGGGGGCCGGTTTCCCCTCTACATTTTTAGGAGAAAAATAAATTTTTATTTAATTTTAGTTGCGTAAAACTAGGAATTATAAGAAAAAAGCAATAGTGTTTGGGAAAACTAGCTAATTTTTAAAACTAAATTCTTAAATTTTATTGTCTACCTCCTATACTTCCGAGTCTTTTAGATGTCTATAATGTTTTGCCCCCTCACTTTTTCCACCCAGTCGCCGCCACTGTTTCACTTTCTTGGGTTTATGTCTCCAGCGGCCCGAGGTAGCTTTACCAACCGGGCAAAGTAACAATATGGATCCCCCCCCCCACACACACGTATCCAACATATGTTTTGAAATTTTATAATGCCGTATTCTAAATACCAAACAAAATTTTACTTACAAATATACATGCTTTACTTGTAAATATGACTCGATGCTATTATGGTGAGAATTTTTAACTTCAGATATATTTAAGATTATGTAGAGGTCATTGAAGAGAGAAAGGGCAAAAACAATATATTCAACATATTTATTTTAAAAATATAAGACCTTATTTCTCAAGTTTATTAAACCATTTTATTCTTCACACTCCCGCTTTACGCCATTCCGGACTTTGGTGCCACGGGCCGCCCCTGCTTAACAGCAAGAAGTGGTTCCTCATATCTTTCATATAGCATTGCTTCTTGTCTTTTCTTTCTGTGAACTATTCGCTCGAACATAAAAAACTTTCGCGAAAGTGTTCATTGTCTGATTCGTCACCATTGTATTTTACCATTTATCAATGCAAGTAATTACACAGAACAAAATCCTTTAAAGAAATTTATTATTTGAAATAATTAAATATCTAAGGGATTAACTAATGTATTACAAAGAGGAATAACTGAAAACAGTTTCTATGAAGAGAGTGCTTCTGTATGGAAGTTGAAGGATAGGGAAACAAAAATCTTGAAACATTACTTTTTTTTTAAAGGGAGTAAAAAGAATCCTAGGTTATTTACATTTAATATTCGTTCTTAAAAAGTGCACAAACATGTTTCTTAAATTCCTCCTTGTGTTCAGAATACATCAACTACCGTTTGTAGTGCTTAAGCACTTCAGTAAGTAGTGGCATACGGAGGGTAAGTGGCACCTGATATCATATTTTTTAAGCCCTTCACCATATTTGACTTTAAAAATGACAAATGCAATGCCCTGAAGGTTCCCGCGCATTTCATCATCATGGGACTCATTTCGTAGCTCCTCGCAAAAACATGGTTTAAAATTAAAGGAATAAACTTGATCTAACTTTTAAATTTTTGGGTATCTCCACTATTGTATCTTTCTAACCATCTCTCTATAGAAAGAATTTTTTTAATATTAAGGGCTTTGGCAGGGTTTAAGAGTCAAATGACTCGAATTAACTTAATAACATTGATAAAATTAGTTCATCAAACAATTTTGCATTAATTGAGGATGAAAGCTAACAATTATTCATTGTGATAATGAACTATTCAAGTGGAAGACAATTTCATAGTGATCCATGAGCTTGTTTCACAGAGCTGAATTTAATAAAATTAAGTTCAAACGAGGACAAATATAATCTCACGTCTGGAGCTGCGAAGTTAGTTTCCAATATGTGCAACAGATGAGAATGCTCTTTCCAAATCTGTATTTCGTGAGAGGTAATAAATATTTTACTGTTTTTGTTGGCGATTATTGGCCGTGCCATACGGTAGCATTTTTGTTTTTGTACGATGTAAAGTATACATATATAAAAGCCATGTATTTTCATCTCTCCTCCTCTTTGACTCTGGAGGTGTGTCATGTATGTAATGTTTTTAACAATTCTTTTTATGTTCTATCAAGAAGATGGAATTGACAGCAATAAATGTTATTTATAAAAAGGAAAATGGACTCTGTCTTGATTCAGCGACTGTTTTCAAACAGTTTTAACACCAAGTTCTTTCAATACTACCCAGATGCCAATGACATTTCTTTTAAAAAAATCGGATTGTAAAGAATTAGACAGAAAGTTCAATATTTTCTTTTCGAGAAAAGGATCATTTTTGGTTTCTTAAAAAACAGTTCACATAACAGATTTAAAATCCACTTATCTGCATCATTGTGCTTCGCAAAATACTGTCTAAATGACGACTTGAGTCCTTTAAGTTCATTCTCAGATAAAAAACGTTTGAAGTGTCTAAAAAAACTTCATACTTGTCTTTTTATGTGCAAAATTCACAAAAAATCACCTTCTTAATCATAAGCTGGGTTTTGTCAGTCACCTTAAAGATGGATATGAAATCCTAAGATAAATTTATCTATTTCTGATAAAATGTCATAAGTACGCAAGTTGCTGCAATCATTTGCTTTCATGAAATTTACAGCTTTATTCAAAATAGTCTTCGAAAAAATAAATACAGTGCACTCCCGATTATCCGGGTTAATCACCAGGAGGAGTCGCACGGGCATTAGGAAAACACGGATAATCCGAAAACTCCTTTTTATTGAAGAAAAAATCAACATGAGTACAAAAATATAAAAATTACTTACATTTGCATGCTGTATAACATCAAACTAGGAATTTTCCTTTTAACATTTACTGCTTTAAGAAATCTTTTATGCGTCTTTGCTTCTGCTGTTTGTTCATGTCTTGTCGTATATCGACACATATTTTACGAACCGCAGTAATGTCACCGTAATCAAATCCTCTTTGTCCCATATAATCTAACAAAGTTTCCACAGATTGTAGAACAGCAGAATGAGAAATTGTATTTCCTTCATTTAGTACATCTTCTTCATCAGTACTAGCCGATTCTCCATTATTAAATTTTTGAAGGATTTCTAATTTTTGTTTAACATTTAAAATGTTTCGTTTTCGTTCCACGCCTCTCATTTTTACCAGTAAAAAATTTCACGCTACTGACAACAAACAAGACGCAAAAACTAAAGGAACACGTGTCTGGGAGAAGCGTGTTTGTACAAGAACTAGCTAGCAGGAAGTGGACGATTCATTTCTCGGAAATTTAAGGGTTGAATCGGTAGAGATTGCACTTGGAGAAAGAAAAAAAATCTATTCTCTAGCCTCCGTTGTCATGGCCGACTAGTTTCACGGAATAAATCTCTCGATTGAACATCAACATATATTTTACATGCATGATAAGCTTGAAAATGTTTCTCTTTAAATTTTTTTTGTGAGTCTGGAATGAGCACGGATAATCCGCAAACCGGATAATAGAGAGTATACACTAAAAACCTTGAACTTCATGTTTCAGTTTAAATATTTCTAATTGAAAGCTACCTAATTTCTGTGTACAAAAGCAATGTAGTATACAAACTACCACATAAAGATTTGAGCAATCTGAAGCTTGTAGAATTTCGCTTAATAAAATTTAGAACTTTGACAGAATGATTGAGCACTTCCCCTCAATGAATCTGACAACATTCTTTTACTGAAAACGAATCCCTTATGTTCTGTTCTTTCCGCCAATACAACCACTTTCACATACCTCTAAGGAATATACCACATGTTGGAAACCTCTGTGCTAGAAGAATCATAATAGCTGTAACTCCTTGTCAGATTGCATGGTGCACACATCCTATCATTCACATAAATATGGTTAACTTTTATTTTTTTAAAAAAATTCATTTCTTACTTATTACATTACACTATTCTCCGCTTATTTTCATACGCATACCTAGAAAACAGAACTAAAAATTCACTTTTCTTGGAATTATGGCAAGCTTTTCGTTCAGGTCTCAACTAGTATCTTGTCAAATAATTTTAATATTTTTACCAAAAGCTTGTCAAATGGTAGAATTCTAATCCAGAAATAATGGTAATATTTAATGCAAATCCCCAAAAGATGTATAAAATCCACCCCTACTAAGTCTTGAATCAGTAAATGGATCCACCCAACATCATTTATTTTGTTTCAAAATGCATTTCTTGCACATCAGACAGGGGAAGTAGGTGGAAAAAAACAGATGTGTGTAGCAGGCCTAAAATGTCATCATCACCAAGATGCAATGCACACCTCTCAAAGTACTGCAAAGGTTAATCCCTCAACAGCAAGCTATTTTTTTAATTAACATTTAGATGTATTGCTAAAAGGTCCAAACAGTTTTCCAACAAAACTATTTCCTATTTATATCTAATGCTATAATTTATATCAACCAATAATAACACATCCTTTTTTTTAATTAACATTTAGATGTATTGCTAAAAGGTCCAAACAGTTTTCCAACAAAACTATTTCCTATTTATATCTAATGCTATAATTTATATCAACCAATAATAACACATCCTTCAATATTGTATGTATTCAACAGGATGCGATTTATACATTGCTTGACGAAAGACGATTAAACCAACCTGCAATGGGCACAAATTTATTTACCTGTCTATTTTAAATGCACTACATCTAACTCTACTATCATTTACTTTCAACCCAAAATGCGATTTACAATACAATGACAAAATATTATACTACTATTATTGATTTTGCCAACACAATAATTCTAAAAATGCCACGAGATTAGTTTCAGGAGCACAAAGGCAGTTGCTTTTTACTAAATATTCTTCTAATCAATAATTCTTTAGTAAATATTTCCTTAGAACTCTTTGGTGCCAATTTATATAGCCCCCCTTTTTCCCTTGTACAATTATTCATTAAAACAAAAGATTTAAAATCTACATAGAAATAAAAGATATGTTTTATTTTGGAGAATTATTAAGTTAAATTTCATTTCTTTTATAACAAATGACAATGTTAACATTCACAATTTAATAAAATTATATTGTTGCATTAAAGTAAAAGAGTAACACCTAGGTAAAAATACAATGAAAACAAACAATGTGTTATAGTATTTATTGAATAAGCCTGAGGCTAGCATACATAAATAATCTTTTTCTGTACAATTATCTACAATAAAAACAGCTTTATACAATGAAGGATCATCATGCCAACAATAGAGTAGCAGTTTGCAGTGATAAAATGAATGAAACTGGGAACTTCAGCGGTGATGGTACATCAGCTATTACGATAGATGTAAAATTTATAATTGGAAAAAAAACTAAGGTCCCTGTAACTGAGGCCCTGGCATATAAAACCCTAAAGATATCGATTGTGTCGGTAAGCTAGGAGCAATTCCTTTATAAGCAGCCCTTCCTCTGGGAGTCAGATATTTGATGGCTTGACTACCAGTCCCTCGACCGCTGCCACGCTGACCTCTGAAAACTGTACTTTTGTCAGCTGAAAAGGTAACAATAATCATTAAGTTTACACAAAGATACTTATTAATAATACAGAAGAACACAATTATGAAACATATGAGGCTTCCCAATATTACATGAAAATTCTCTACACAGACATGACACACGATTGGAACAAAAAAAAGCTGAACTTCTTAAATAAGGATTCGCGCCAAACATAAATGCCGAAACGTAAAATAAGAGTAATTAATCTAACAATAAAATAAATAAATTTATACAAAAAGTGCTTCAGATATTAAAAATATTGTAGAATTATAATATAATAAAAAAATAAGAATGATAAAATCTGATGCAGAAAAAGCGGAAATGTGTCATGTCTGTCTACAGAGCAGAATCTAGCAATGCCAGTAACAAGCAACTGAAAATGACGATTGATGAAAACAGATATGAAAATTAAAATACAGTTCGAAATTTGACTTAGATATTTAAGGAACAAATAACAATATAAATCATACATAGAATTATTGAAATGAAAGTTGTACAGCGAATATTACGAGGCAGAGTATTGACATTGTGAAATGGGGGGGGGGAGATGGACCATTTTGGATAATTGCCACCCTCATTCTTTCCCCCCCTTCATAGATAACTTATATTGACTTTATTTTTTTAAAACTTTTTTTAGTTTAATATTTGAACCACATCCATTTTATACAATACATTATATTTTATTAACAGTTAGTTACTCAGAAAAAGATAAATAGTTAAATAATTATTTAATATCTAGCACCGAATTAGAATTTCAAAACAGTTAAATTACATGAGTAGACCACATACTCTGACATTTTTCATGAAATGTATTAGAATATTTTATAATAGAATCTCTACTAATAATAAAAGAGAAAGTCTCTGTGTGTGTCGGTTGGTGATCTACAGAACAGACTGCTGAACTTAAAGCTACCAAATTTGGTACGTATACTTTGGAGGGTGGGAATGTGCACCTCGGAGCATTTTTATTCAAATTTTAATTATTTAAAAATTAAGTGAATTTTGGTCGTTTTTTTGTGAATAACTTATCATTAACAGTTTGATGGGACTTAATGAAACCGTTTACACTGACATAAATTTGCAATAAGTGTGTTCTCATATAATATACACAGTGAATAAGAAAAAGAATATATTTAATTCAACTTTTTTTCAATATTCAATTTTTATTTAAAGATGGCTCTTAACATTTACAGTCACCTATCCATACAAAAGCTTAATCACTTTTAAAAATTGCATTCAAACTCTTTTCACAATGAAATAAAAACTAATTACAAAAATATATACATAAAAAATATTACAAACTTACCAGGTTTGGCAGCAACAGTTGAAGAGAAACCATATGCAGCAAAAGCAGCTGATTTTCCAGCTTGTGCACCTGCCAATTCAGCTGCAGCAGCTGAAAGCACACCTCCACGCCCCCTTCCATTTCCTCTACCCCTGCCAGATCCTCTTGGACGCCCTCTTCCACGGCTAGTACCTCTTTTCTTCAACAAACCGGCAGCACTCTCATCAAGACTGGAACTTCCTGAAATAGTCCACAGAACACTTGAGATGTTTATGGTTCCCTTGTAACTTTTATATCAAATTTTAATACATGTGGATGGCTTGAATTCAGTTCAAAAAGTACTAATTTTAGTCATAATCCAATGCAAATGTTTAACCTATCATTATGAATTTCAGAGTACATTTTAAGAAACTAACTATAAGGAGTAATAATAATAATTAACAATAACAATTGCTTTTGAATACCCAAATATCAACTGGCATGGAAGCATATGAAAAAGATATGTAGCACTTATTTTATATGTAAAATTGGGGAAATAAATACAGATAGACGGCTTTAAATGAACTCTGAGATTGTTGCTCACTGTGATAAAAATTATTCAATATTTATTACTATGACTAATTGAAATAATTAATCATAAGAAAAGGAATTTCTTTAACTATTTTAAAACATACACTGCAGCTAAAAGAAGCAACCACCACTGCCATTTTTTGTCCATCAACTCATTTGAATGCATCCAAGTCATCTCTTTGTTTTACAATAATGCACAAAGGATAAAATTTATTTTCATAATAGTGCAAATTTTCACAAGATGGATTTTAATGAAAGGAACATTATGTGCCAATGGAAAAATTTTTGCAAATAAATAATATTAATGCTAGTATTAAAATCAACTAAAACAATAACAAAAAATACCTACCAAACATATGCATAGAAAATGGAACAGGAGTACTGGATGGACTACTGTCATCAACTACTAAAGGACCCTCACTGCTTGTATCATCATGAGCAACAGGGAAACCACTCACAGAATGCTAAAAAATAGTTCTAAATTATTAGAAATGCATCTTTTATAATACCAAAAATACAATAAACATTTTCCTTCATGAATAAATTAAACAGGGATATTCAAGACAATGTTACTTCAAAATATTGGGGGATACTAAATGAAGATTTTAATTTACAAATAAATCCATACCAGAAATATCAGCACTGTTATTTGCGAATTACCCATGATACATTCCTAAAATGCATGTTTGCCAAGTATCACACTATCTGTAACTATGCACGAAGGATCAGTATGCAACAACTATCCCTTAAGCCAGCGGTTCTTTAAGTGTGTGGCATGGTGCCTTGGGAACGTTCTCATCATTATTTTTACCTCACAAAAATTATCAACTATTCTGCAAAAAGTACTTATTGGAGTCTTAAAAGGTTTCCTTGAAAAATCTGGATTAAGCAACGGAGCCATGAAGAAAAAGAGCTTGGGAACCACTGACTTAATCTATGTTAAGTAGCAAATGATTGCTTCCCCAACTAATGTGAAGGTTTTTATACAATGGTGGTATACAACATAGCACAATTCCATATTTCTGCACTATTATGAAATTAAAATAATTAAAACTGAGCTGTTGTAGGAAAAGGAACTGTATGAATTGCCGTTTCAGACTAACTTGGATGTATGACCATCTCTAGGAGCCTTAAATGGTTTAAGGGAAATTTTCCCCAAACTTGGGATATCCTAGACAAAATACATTTCACACTTTTTTTTAAATACAATACTATTTGCAATTGGCTATTTATTATAATAGTTCCCTCAATTTTATATGGATTTTTTAAACCAAATATAATTCAACAATGAAAAAATAAAAATTCATACATTAAGAGCTAATTTACAAATGACTTAAGTCTAAAATTGCATTCAATGAATTATTTTAAGAACGTAATATTATATATATATAACATACTTCACTGTATGGACTAGGAGGAATTGAATCAACACTCTGCAAAGAGTCCCCATCTTGATTAGTCAAAGGAGTTGATGGATGAATACTATCATCTTTCTTCTTTTTCCTTCCCCTCTATTGAAGGAGAAAAATATTAATAAAAATTACACATGTAAAAAAAAGTTACAAAAGGAAGCAAAAATTTTATTAATATGAGTCACCATATGGAAATTAATTATTTTCACTGTTGTTTTCCCCCAACTTTAAAAAGGGAACCTGAATACAGCATTCAATTTAACTGCGACTACTCATAAAAACCATATAAAGCAAACTTACGGTAATCTATTTACGAGATACTTTAGAAATAATCTGAAAACAAGGACCTTTCAAAAGTTCCTTAAACACAAGCAGAGTTCAGAACACTACACTACTTCAGTGTTTTCTTACATAAGATTTAGTCAAAAGTTTTTTGCTACATATATAATATATAGATATAAGAGAGATAACAAAAATTTAGATAAACAAAATTCTTTGTTTCAAAATATAAACAAATTTCTCTTTGTATAAAATTTATATGGTATGGATATAAGTATGCACCCAAGTATTTGATTTTCTTTCAGAAAAACAATAAACCATCAAGTGACAGACAATCTTAAACATCATTATCAACAAAAAACACAAAGCCATTCTCTGAGTATTTTAACAAAAATAGAGGTATTCAATTGATAACTTTAAATTGCCTTTAACCTCTGAAAATGCAGATGCTATTAATAAGCATTTAAGAATGATTCTAGAATAAAAAATATCAACTAAATAAACACTGCTCACCAATAAGCAATCATTATTTAAATGTGACCGTGAATAAAAACCTACTTTGCTTTCAAAGCCTTCAGGCCTTTTCTTTCTATCTTGATTTAGTTTCTCCAGTTGCTTTCTCTCCTCTTGTCGAAGACGAACTGTTCAATACATAAAAAAAAGTCCCTATTATTACATATTTGTACGTAAAGAGAACATTATTAGAAATGATTTTGCCAATTATTCTACACATTTTATATAATTAAAAGCGACCCTCAGACTTTAAAAATACAAAGAGAAGGAGCATTAATAAATGACAAATGAAAAAATTAAGCAGTTAATCCACAAACTTTAATTAATTACTTTACGCCAAGATGACTTATATTTTTTTATGAAGAAAAACTGTGCTTTCTTAAACGAGAAGTATCACATATATACACATTTAAAAAAAATTACGATGCTATCCATATCAACAATTCATTTATAATAAAAAAATAATGACATTATGCAAGCTACTAACATCTTCCTAGTTTACTTTTGGTCACTTACATTTTTTTTCTAATTCATCATCATCTAAAAGCAGTGAAACAACTTCCTTTGGTTTCAGAGTGTCTGGTTTGAAAGTTCCACCACTGATAACCATTCTTTGGATCTGAGAGTAACAAAACATTTAAACAATTAGAAAATATTTAGTATATTCATAATACAATAAGAGCCCCGCTGATCTGGGCAGGATTCTTGTTTTCAGTACAACACCGTAATATTATCTTATAGACCTGTTCAGAATTCAACATTTTTTCTTTTTTAAACTCTTAATTAACAGTGATAAACTGTTTTTTTTTGTACTGTACCAATAAAAAAATTGTGAATTTTAATTATGTATAAAGATTTTTTTTTTTTTTTTTTTTTTTTGTTAATCCTGCACCAGTTCATATGTTAAAAACTTAGGTCTGCATCTACGATTAGCATTAAAACTAAAATTAAGCTGTAAGAAAAATTATAAGAATTTATGGGAAAAAAACCCATCAATTTTTATAGCATTACCCATCTAAAACTTGCATTATGTGTATTCTAAGGCAAATTCCTTTTAACCCTTTATCTACTGCATTATGAACTACTGAAAATTTCTTCATAAATATATTTTTTTTTAGCTGCCATATTGATTATTAAAGAACATACAAGAAAAAAATCTCCACCGGTGCGAAATTTAATTTATTAGAACTAATTAATTAAAGTGGTACTTAAAAGTACCGTCAGTACACTATGTATAAATTTCGTCATAATAGAAAAAAATTACGGATGATATTTCTAATGAAATTTAACCATTAAAAATGCTAAATAACCAAAAAACACTCATAAGAAAACAAAGAAATTATCAAATTGACATAATTTTATTTTATACATAATAAACAAATTTGATGATAATCATAAAAATATATCAAATTGACATATTTTTATGATTATCATCAAATGTGAATTTCAAGGTAAAAATTCACATTTGATGATAATCATAAAAACAATTTTTTTTTCATTTACGCACAAAAATATACTACAAGTTGAGCATTTTGAATATGGTTTTGATTGAATATTTTTGAGTGCACAGAATTCACAACGTCCTCGATTCGACACGAATGTTGGCATCCTCTATTTTCTAAACGAACATCATTAGAAACAGACAAATTTCCTTTTCTTCTCTTTTTTGCACAAAAAGTTTGTTCATCTCCATTAGATTTAGGTCTCCCTTTTCGTTTTGGTTTTGTTAGTAATCCTTTGGTAATGCAGCGCTTATATTCGAGGGACGACAATTTCTCACGACGCACTTCCACATATGCAATATATGAATTTACATATGCCATTTCTAGCATAGCAAAAAAAAGCTTGTGCCACCATTTTTTCGATTTCCTGTCCCTATCAGAAATAGCACGTAACATGTCGGCTTTATCAATTCCCCCTATGTGTCCATTGTAGTCTTTTACAACAATGGGTGCGGTAACGTCAATTTTGGTACCATCTTTGAGTCTCCTTTGGACTTTGCAAGTGTCGTTTCCATGATAATTCGAAAGAAAGTGTACGGATCTATTGTCCTTCCATTTGAAGAAAGATATTCCTTGATCAGATATTTGATAATCTAAGTCCCCTCGTTTCATTTTTTTTATATCATCAATAAGTTTGGATAACCCAAATCTATCAGGACGAGTGGTGCCGACTGCATATATATTTTTCGTTTTCAAATACTCAAATAATGGCACGGAAGAAAAAAATTGTCCATGATGATGTACTGGCGGTACTTATAAGTACCATCGAATAATTCGACCGTTAATCACATTACATAATCTGTTACCTTATAATGATTGGTCAAATAATATTCTAAGACAATACAGAATGAATAAAAAAAATACAACACTTACCTTTGGTTTGATATTATATATTTATAGCAAAGAAAAGATAAGAGAGGCAATCCGCACAAAATGGTAGCAAAAGAACACAATGTCCATTCGAAAATATTTTTCTTCCTCGCAAAATTCATCAGCCTAGAACAACTACTGCTATTTTTCATGAAAAAGTAGAGTTCAAAGACTGTTTCTAAAAACATACCATCAAAATATAAGTAATGGTTGATGTGCTATAAAGTTTTAAAGTGATTGGTACTTATAAGTACCGTCAGTAGATAAAGGGTTAAACTGGACTTTCGGTGATCAGGACAGGGTCCCATCCAGTCTGGGTTAGCAGGACTCTTACTGCAGTATTAAATAATTTTAGAACAAATATTATACAGTTTTGTCATGCAAACTATGTATACATCATCAATGCATACCCCTTGAAGATATATAGAATAGCATTAAAGCATACCTCAGATTTTTCTCGAGCCCTTTGGAGGATTCTCTCTTCAATAGACCCTTGACAAACTAATCGATAAACAGTAACCTGCTTCGTTTGTCCTAAACGATGAGCACGGTCCATAGCCTGCTGATCTACAGTTGGATTCCAGTCACTATCATAAAATATAACCTACATAAAACAATATAGTTTTAAAACATTAAATAATTTATATCAGTGCATATAGAATATAAAAAGGAATACTGTTTTACATTTATATGCAGAATGTTCTCCCTCCCTCCCATCTTCCAATACAAAGGAAAGAAAATCTTAAGATAAATAAAAGTCATTGTGGCTATGTATGTGGGTATATGGCTATGTTCCACATCTTCTCCTAAACCAATGGACTGTTTTCAACCAAATTCTGCACACTTATTATTTAAGACAAGGGAAAAACACTTATAAACTTTTCCAAGTCCAAAAGTTAATTAAACAGCCAGTTAATTAGAAATTAACCAAAACCATTTTTCTGCCGTAACTTCGAAGCAAATTGTCTGACAAAAAATATTTTTATACCATCTTAAAGTTCAAAATTTTATCTTCTCAATAATACTAATTTTATATCTGTGATGTTTTTCCTTCAATATGTATTAATTTTTTAAAGTTTAATAATTGTTAATTACATGCAGACGATTTTGAAAAAACGCAAATTTATAGCTACTCCATTACTAGGCATCGGTTAGACTTTGAACTAATTTACCTTTATTTCTGAAATTTTTGTTTATTTTTATAAATGTTTTAAGTAAGAAGATAGTCAACTGTCAACTTTTAAAAGCCCCAAATCTTATTAAAATGTCAGTTAATTGGAAATTAAGCAAGATTTTGGCATTTTCCATGACATTTTTCGAAAATATATATTATATCACAAAAACTATTTTAACACATAATAAAAGTTTAAAAAATTAACTTTTCCGGACACAACTTTCATTTCCGTTCAATTCGTTGCCCACATTTTAATAATTTTTCAAAAATTAAAATGTTTATAAAATTTACAACTTCTTTTTTTTATTGGTGAAGAACAAGAATACATAAGAACTGTTGCTAGATCACATTAGACATTCACAATTTTGGATGAAGACGAATTTTATTTTTTTTATTCACATTTATTCTAATGCTTTTTCTCAATGAAAAATTTACTATGTAATTGTCCCAAAATATCCGTAAAATCTTTCTTATACTGCAAGATTTATGAGCAAAATCTGAAGTAAATATACAATAAAATACTAATAACTTATGGAGAAAATTAGCTATTGGTGGTTTTTAAAAATCGTCTGGTTCAACTGATATTCTCATTTTAATTAAAAAACATTTCAGGCGATAAAAGAATTTTGGGTATTGTAATTTTCTAGACAAAAGTAGCTTTTTACATCAAAAATATTAGACATGAAAGTATTTTAATCCCGAGCAATGCAGGGCATAACAGTTAGTAGGTGTCATAGAGCAGCATATCATTATCAAATATTCATAGTTCAAGATTCAAAATTTAACCCATTCTATTTAATACAAGTTTTAAGATCACATATTACAGGATTAGAAAAGCAACCACATGAACTTTAGCACAATTATCCCCAGAAAAATTTAAAATTATAATTAAAAGTAAATTCACTGCTTTTATTACATTCTAAAGCCAGTATGAACAAAGAATATCATTAATGTTTTGAAGGACAGAACATTAAATAAATTTTGTCTGCAAAGAAGCTACAGCTGTATTATTTGGTTAAAAAGTGTTTGATTAACGAATAGCGATTAGACTGAATAACCGAATATTCTGCCAAATTTCAGGACGAATATCCAACTTTAAAAACATTTCAATTTTCATTATAAATAAGATATTTCTCAAACTTTAACCAAGAAAAATAAAGATTAATAAAATTCATTATTTATACATTTAAAAAAATTTTACAAATTTTTGTAATATTTTAAAATATCTTAATTTCGATAATAAGAAATGAGAAACACTCTTCATTTTGGGATTGCTTAACAGAAACAATGACAAACATAGAAGAAAATTAAGTGGATAAACTAAAATAATTAGAAGTAAACTGCTATTTTGACAAAGAACTTGTAATAGCTGGGAAATTAAACCAAATATTTTTCCACCAATTAAGTGTGTTCACTTAATTGGTGGAAAAAAATTTGGAAAATTATCCAAGATTTGCAAATTAAGCAAGAAAATATCTTTCAGCTCCTGTAAACACAATATAAAGTGAACATTATTTTCTGTATCTTGTAATATATATAAGTTGGTTTAAACAGAACATATTTTTTCCTGAACATGCTGATAATTTATTGTTCTTGAATCATAATTTCAGGCTTTACAATGATAAATGATATGCAACATTAGTAAATACACCAAGTTCACTTAAAATTGAGTATATTTTAGAAGACTTTTTTAAAATAATAAATGTACCAAAATGCAATTATGCACAATATTTTTTGTTAAATATATATAAAAGAACATTAAAAAAAATTTTAATTCTGAAATTATTCGGCCGAATATCTGTTTAGTATTCAGCAAAAGGGCTGAATACCGAATATTCGTTGTATCCCTATATCTGACATACTTTTAGTTTTTTTAAGGAGATGTATATCCCATCTAAACTTTTGATGTTTTGAGTTAAATACTGCTAAACACAACCACTTACATAATTCATAACTTGGTAACTGAATAACAAATAAAAACAAAAAAACTTATTGAAATATGCATAAGAAAATCATTGGTAATTAATTTTTTGCTTAATATTTTAATAAAAATTTGAAACTATGATATATAAAAATTTCATTATTTGGTTAGGCATTTTTTTTTTCCTTCTACAGTTAAATCAATATCAAATATCCTATAGAAATATTTCAATATTAATTTTTGCATCTTATACTTGAATGTTAAGATGCCTCAAGCAGTCAGAAATATTAACTTTCAATATTTGCAAATTAAGTTTATTAAAGTTATGTCTCGCTATTTTTTCATGTCATAAAACTGACAATTTAAAATAACCATGGATAAAACACAGTAGTTTGCTTCAAGCTTTTCTTTAAAGTATTTTCTATAATAAACATATAATGATTTGATATTTAAAATGTTTTTAACTAACACAATTCAAATACCTACAATGACAGCAGTTAAATAATTAGATTTTCCAACACCCAATTTAACAAGGATGGCTGCCTTCTAAGATACTTGGTCACTTTTATTAACTTCTTGCACAAGACAAAAAACAATTATAAGTAAGAAAGGAGTATCTATCATTTAAATATCTTCACAAGATACACAGCAAATTTTTGATAAAAAAAAAGCATCCAAAAGAATTTATCATTAAAAATTAAATGTTTCCAAAATTTTGCTTAAAAATATATCAAATTAAAACCTCAAACATTTCTTAATTTTGTTTGAGATCCCTGGTTACTTCAAGAAGTAATTTCTGCAAATCCAAACTAGAAATTAATGAAGAGAAGGAATGAATTTTTAAAAAGGACAGCAGTAATTTTCTAATGAGGTCAGTTTTAAAAGGGGCTTATTAAAAGAAAAAAAAAATCATTTTGCAATCAAGTGCAAAATATATAAATTAAGATTTAGTATACCTTACAAATTAATTAATTATTAATTGGCAAAAAAGGAATTTCCTCGGTATAACTTAACTTTTTTTCTTTTATCACAATAATACTAAGAAAATAATCTCCTGAACTCACACAGCAACATTTTTTCCAATTCCATATACTTTTAACTGTTCAGTAATAAACTATAATAATCTGTTTCTGAAAAAGAGGAAATTTTAATTAAATCAGACATGGGGGAAAAATGTGAAAGAATACTTACAGTATCAGCAGCTGTCAAATTTATTCCCAAGCCACCAGCACGAGTACTTAACAGGAAAACAAAGATATCTGACCTATAAGGGAAGGAAAAAAATTAATTAATTAAAAAAAAAAACTAACAATACACAGAAATAAAATATTTCTCCTAATTTAGTATACTTTAACTGCTAACACTGCCAGAAAGATACCAAAAGTAAAGAAAGTGTGTTAGAATGATTTGCCAGTTTGTTATTAGAAAAACGGTACCTTACCTGTTCTGGAAATCAGCAACCATATCTCTTCTATCAGCAATCTTTGAAGATCCATCTAACCTCATATAAGTGTGTTTCCGGAAATACATATAATCCTAAAATAAATATTTCACTTTTATTTAAATATGATAGATAAAAACTTTAAAAAAAAAAGAAATAACAGCTATATGAAAAAACTTTCAGATAAAATAAATAATTAATTACTTCAAGAAGATCTATCATTCTAGTCATCTGTGAATAGATGAGAACTCTATGCCCACCAGCTTTTAATCGAGTTAATAAATTATCTAGCACTTGCAGTTTCCCTGAATCAGTCACAATGGTTTCTTTATCTGAAAGATTATAAACATAATGTATCCATATTAGGAGAAAAACACGTTTTAAAAATAGTAACAATGTAAAATACATTATGTTTCTTATTAACTTACTTCATTAATAGACCTAAATAAATAAATATAAACTAGCAGAATAAAATTCTTTAGACACTTCCCAAAGTGAACAATTCATGGACACTTAATATGACAAAGGTATAATACAAACCTGGAATAACTATCTTTGACCATCCGTTTGGAGGACGTACTGCACTAATACCCCCAACAGGCTGGGGATGGAATAAAGACTGTTTTAATCTTCCAGATGTCATTTCAGGAGAACCATAAAGAACAGTTCTTAAAGCTTGAATAGAGCCACAATTCTTAACTCTAGATATCCACCAATCACCACTACGATCAGACACATAAAGAGACAAGGGTTCTGCTATAACCTGAAAATCAAGTTATGATTAATACAACTTACCTACTTAAAATAAGTTTATATTTAAAATTGAAAAGTTATATATTTAGGCAACATTATACACACATATTGCAAGTTTTAAATCTCTGTTATCAGATCAAATGCTTCATCATTTTAATAAAATACATGTAAACCTAAGAACAAATAATATGAGAATTATCTCAGACAATCTAGTAATGTATATATCTCTTCAAAGAAATGTTAACAAATTATGTTTAATAAAAGTTACATCAACTAACCTTAGTTGATAAGTTAGTAAGAAATGAAGGAGGACTAGTCAATTGGCACTGCCTTATACATGGGGAAAATGATGCACTATCCCCACCATTCACATTTTCCTACAAAGAGAAACAAATTCATCATTTAAATAAGAAATACAACCACAAAATTTTCTAAAACAAAGACAATCAATTTAAATAAAGCTTCAGATATATTTCTTAAATTTGTTTTACTTACATATATTCATTTTCTTAATTATGTAGTTATTAATTTTGGATATGCTCAAATACTAGACTATACATTTAAAACTTTAAATACTGTAACACCTAGAATGTCTACCTAATAAATATAAGATAATTGTAACAAATGTAAAATTTATTTCAGGAAACTTAAGAACAGTAGGTTTGTATTTCTTTGAGCATCAAATTTACTAATCCACAGATTTGAATATGGTAGTAATTTTTAAATAAATTATTTCAAATTTTTTTTTCAAAATTTATTTAAAATATATATATAACAGTCAAAAATTAAAAATGTGTTACTAAAAATTATTTTTAAATACTTGGCGAAGACATATTATATATATATTAAAAAAAAAAAAAACAAATGCACCGCCCCCCCGGAAGGCATTATACTAGTTGCTTGGCCTTCTTTTTCTTCCCATCACACCTTATGAAAATGACTAGTGGAAAAACAAGAAAATAATGTTTGATAAACTTAAGTTAAAGATAGTTAGAGTTAGTTCCAGGCATGCAATACAGACGATTCTTGAAGAGTTTAAGTCATTTTTGAGTACATTATAATTCCTTGTTCTCATCCTTATGAAGAACTTCTTGAATGCTGATATGAGAACGACTTCCATGTAATCACTTCATGTGTAACCTATATGTCTTACTTATAGTACACAGATATTTAGTAAAGAAGCACAGAGGCATTAAAAAAATTTAATCAGCTACAAATGAATCGCATTTATTGTTGTTCTTATTCAAAAGCTTTCTACTTCTTGAACTGCACTACCGGTTTATGCAAGTTATGAAAAATAAGTGTCCAAATGCATCAATTTTATTAAATAAATAAAAGTATGGTTATTTTGGGCTAATGGAAATGCATAACTAGCTCAAAAATAGCTAAATGCAAGCAAAATTTACCCAAGATGCATCAGTCTTTTATGCTGTGAAATGTATGCAAATTTTGATGACTGCCATGCTAATGGGCAATACAGCATAAGTTTTTGCAGAAAAGCTTGTGAATAAGATGCAATCATCCACATAATTACTCCTTACCTGCTTTATAGGCAATAAATTGCTACTAATAGAATTTTCTTTTTTATATACAGTTTTCAGTGGATAAATATGATGATCTGTGAATCCATATACATTATTTACAAGACTGGTAAATACAAGTGAGAAGGCACTATCTGAGTTTTGAAGTGAAAACTCAGGTATCAAAGGAGAAAGCACCAAGGCAGATTGATCAAGATATCTGAAAAGGAATGGAAGGGAGTTGGCATATTATTGAATTAACAATCAATCTTCAGAAATACAAAATTTTGTATTATTTATTATCCAAAGATTTCATATAAGGCAAGGCCAATCAAAATATATAAAAAAAATGAAAAATATGTTAGTCATTCAGCAATAAAAAGAAATTTGTATAAAATGAAACACAGAAAACATTTACTTTGATGATGATGATTCTTTCCAAGCAGAATTATGCAATATCCTATATGCTGATTTCCACATTAAACATATTGCTATCCACCTGTAAAAGAATATCATTAAAGTGGAATGCAAACATACATGTATGAATATAAGCAGTATTCGGTAAACTCCTGTCTTATACAATACCTAGAATTATAATTAATATCTATTATAATTATAATAGATATTCATACAGAAGACAAACAGTTTTATTATTCAAATAGTTTAATGAAAACAACTTTAATTAGTCACTAGAGTAAAAATGTTTAGTTTTAATTATTTTCTACTTTTTAATGTGCTACTTTAATTTATAATTCATTATTATTATGGAATCTAGAAATCAATTTTTTTCCTCAAATTCTCTACCAGGGAGGGACTATTCATGTGGAATCGAAATTTAATTAAAACTAATTAACTGACATTATGTTCTGGAAATTTTAAAATAGTGCTATTGTTATCAATAACACCTAAGTGTACAACAAGGATTTAGCGGAGCCGGAATGCCGTTCAGCGCTGCCCCCTCCCCCCAGAAATCAACAATAAAAAATTGTAAAGATCTTCTTAAAACAATGTAACATTTGTCACCCAGGTTAGAATGTTTTGGCACTGCTTAATTTGTGAGTACTCTATTGGTGTACAAAATTTCAAAACTCTAGTACAGCAGAAAGCGAGCGAAAAATCGATTTCAAAATTCCATTTTAACAAAAATAAAACAAGCGAAGTTAAATAAAACTGTATAAAAACATTTGATTTAAAAATAATATACAAGTGAAACACTTTACCTAGATAATAGACCACAGAGAAATATTTGCGATATCTCTCCAGTTGATAGACCAATAAAACGCAAAAACGAGAAACAGCAATCATTTATATTGAATTCTGAAAAAAGAATGCAGACAGGTAAGATAAGAGTTAAACCTTACAAAGATATGAAAAGGACTTGGGAAAGAAGGCTAAACAATCAGATACACAATTACAATGCGAATAGTAAAACAATTGCAAACATTTGCTGTAAAAATACAAGCATAGCAATGCATACACAGATATTTTTAATACCAATATATGCTTATTTTCACACCACTGAATTTCCATTTAATATTTAAAATTGCAAATTAGGAACAGGTTAAATTTTAAGTTTTTACAGTTACATAATTATTAACACTAGATTTCAATCTAATTAGTAGTAAAAAAAATTGATTGTAATTTATGATTTCTTAAAAGCGCTTAAATATTGAATTCTTCGCAGAATTATTTCATAGTCATTATGTCAAATCAAACAATTATATTAACCAAAAAAGTACTTTTTTTTAAAAAAAAAATATTACTATGTGTTTTCAAATTGTACAATATTTCTATATTAGGTCAGTAACAAATGATGGCGTACTGGAACACTTACTATCATCAGCAGACTTAGGGAACAAACTGTAGTGAATGTGATCAGGATGAAAGATACTAAACATTTTGTGAGACAGATGTTGTTTCTTGTAGTTATTCAAATATAAAAGACCTGCAACAGATGAAAAATTACTGATAATGTAAAAATTGATAAAAATTGCAAAAATAAACACATTTAGAAAAATACATTTTATATTTACCTTCTCTATAGAATAATTTTGGTAAAACATGCAATATTGATTTGAAGAAGAATGGCGATTTCACCTCTCGTTTCTCAAACAAATCAGGATGGTTACAAACCTACAATTCATAAATTTAAAACATGAAAACACTATTTTAAAAATAAATAACTCAATTAACTAATTTATACAGGTAGAAGTTCTTGAAAACTCACCTTTCGAAATTGCATCACAAGGTTCATTAAGCTAGATGTGGCAGACTGAGAGTGCGATGATGCAGTAGAAGAAGACTGCATTAAATCATCTATAGATATTTTTTTCCTCAAATTCTGGTACAAAAGCTTTTGCCGTCTGGTCAGAGGACAATAGACAAGTATTTCAATCTGTTAAATATATGCATTATGAATACAATATAAATAAATACTGAATTTATTTCAGCAATTCAATAAAACATAAATTACTGATTTTTCACATGCAAAATTAGAATGATGTTGCACATGTCTAAAGCAATTCTGACACAGATCAGAATAAATATAAAAACTCAATGCTATACTTTTCATATTAATTTCAATAAAAAATATATTCTAAAATGATTAAATTTTTTGTTTTTGCTGTTTTTTAAAAAAATATCAATGAAAATTTCAGAATACTTGAGGATTAATTTAATTACATAAATAATATAGCCAGTAAAGATTTCTAACAAAACTAAGTTTTTATGAGAAAGATTTAATAACTGTATCATTTTGGGTATTCAAAGCGCTAACAGTAGCAGTGCCATACAGGTTCAGAGATGATGGACTAGCTTAGAATTTGCAATCTCAATGTTTCCCGAACTTAAATTATAGGTTTTAGGAAGAAATAACTAGAAACTTGTTGAGAAACGCAGTAAGTAAATTTTCAAAGAACTGTTTTGGAGAACTGAAATTCAAGTACAAAATAATTTTAACAAAAGACTTTTCTATATTATTTTAATAATTAGTGAATCCTTGCACTTGATGCTTGCAGTAAAGAGATTTTGTGGGTTCCAATTTAGTTAGAATTAGTCTCGAGTCTCCCTATAGTGCTATACCCAGGCGATTCCCCCCTCCCATTTTCAAATTGCCCCAGTGGGACATGCACCCCTGGGGCAATTGAACACTGTGCTATCTGATATGGAACTCCTGAGTAAACGACTAAAGCCAGCTAAACAGATTGTCTCACAGGAGATTACAAACCTTCCCACCTCATACTGAGAGCTTAGCACAGTTATATAAAAAAATAGTAGGAATCTTTCTCTAACAAGAGATGAAAGACAGATGTCTACAGAGTTGGGTAAAAAATTCTATCAGAGAGATAAGATGCAGGTCAACACACTGAAGAGTACAATCATGGCCAAAATACAAGTGAAGGTTGACCTCATACCAAGTATTAAGGTTATTCCACATGTTCTGCACCACAGTCAAACATTAGAGTTAAAGGTCAATTAAGTAAAGTCTAATAAGATTTCTTGTGCAATAATTTACATACCTTATCTGACAATTCATTTTCAACATCCTTCTTTACTCTGCGTAACATGAAAGGCTGAAGAATTTTATGCAACCGGGAAAGGTGTTCTGTCAAACAACACAAAATTGTTAGGAACAACTAAATTTTATTTTGTAAAATAAGCACAGTTATTAAAAAAATATCTACAAAATAATAATAATAAAATCATCAAACAGGTATACAAAAACTAATAAAATGCAACACTCCAAAAAGAGAAATTAAACATTAAATAGTTACTTTAAACTCACAAAAATTATGTGTATAAATGCAACTAAGGATTTACAAATTTAAAGTATGAAATTTGTAAAAGAATCACAATTTAAGAAAAGGAACAAGGACAAGAAATAATCCATGCATAAGGCTTGATATAACATATTAAATGTAAGGATAACATTCAATCTTCTACTTGCAGCATAACATACTGTATGCTGAATTTACAACCATTTGGTTTGTTGATTTGCGATTAATTATTATGATTTGCATGTTAATGGAAAAGATGCAATACATGATGATGATTATATTTTTAAGGGTGTTATGTGCTACTAAGAATAAGCTGATATTTCTAAATCTCACTTGCTATTCATAATAATAATTCTTATATTTCAAAATCCATATACTTGGTAAATAATACTAAATGAACTACAGTTACCAGTTTCTTGCACTGAGTATTACGATAAACTGAAACTGAGTAACTTTTAGCATTCATGAGATACTCAGCTGTAATTAATTTTAACAAACTATTCCAACTGAATCTATTTCATGGGCTTAAGATTTCAACTTGGAATCACATGAAGAGAGAACAAAATTCAGTTTGGAGCAATATACTACCTATATTAAAGTTTAAGTTTTATAAATATAAAAACTTCATATCTATACAGTTATTAGGTTAGATAACTAAAACAAAGCACTTTGTACTTCCAGTGATATATGAAGTATGTCATAAAATTATTTTAATAGGCTGCAATAAATAAAATATTTATTTTTTAAAAATAACTGGGAAGTAAAAAGTTACATTTTCTCTCAACATTATGACTATATCAACCACTTGTTTTAACAGCATCTAATAACTATGCGCCAATAAAATAGGTCTACACAGACAACTTTAAAAGGAGCATTTAATCTTCAGCAAGTAAAATAGAGCGATGTGCTTCGTTCGGTTCAGTATTTATCTTTTATATACTCACAGAAATTACGTGTAAATGCTAGTTAAAGTTTGCATATTTAAAGTATGAAATTTGTAAAAGAATCACAATTCAAGAAAAGGAAGAAGAGATTTGCATAAGACTTGATATAACTATATTAAATATAAGGATAACATTCGATTTCTATTTGCAGCTAACATACTGTATGCTGAATTTACAAATTTGTTCAGTTGATTTGTGATTAATTATTATTGATTGCATGTTAATGGAAAAGATGCAATACATGATGATTTATATTTTTTTTGATTGTTTGTCTACTAAGAATAAGCTGATATTTCTAAATTCACTGCAGCCACTACAATAATAATTCTCATATTTCTCCACTAGAACACTTAAATCCATATCTTGGTAAATGTTGATAGACAATTACCAGTTTCTTGCACTGAGTATTGAATAAACTGAAACTGAGAAGGCTTTTGGTATTCATGAGATACTCAGCTACAATTAATTTAACAAACTATTCAACTGAACCTATTTCATGATTAAAAGATTTCAACTTAAGTCACATGAAGAGAGACAAAATTCAGTTAGCAATATACTACCTTTATTAAAGTTTAAATTTTATAAAATAAAAACTTCATATCTATACAGGTAGTGATTGAATAACTAAAACAAAACTTTTGTACTTCCAGTGATATATGAAGTATGTCATAAAATTATTTTAATTAGAGGACATGATCAGAGGATGTTGGTGCTTCAAGAATGTTTGGATCGGGGTTCGCATAATGTCGACGTTGTAAATCAGGCCGCTGGACGATGACATCTGAAATGACTGTCAACCGATAAAATAGGTCTAT
>BGPR01000462.1:147714-224354 GCA_013235015.1 Araneus ventricosus
GACTGCAAACTCAAAATATTAAAGCATATAATGAGGATTTGATCTAGTTTATAATTTATGAGGTCAGAATAAGCTAATAAATAGCCAATTAATTCTAAGCCCCAATACAAAAACTCATTCTGTAAATTTCAGACATGACACAGGCTTCGAGCAAAAAAAGCTGAACTTCATAAATAATGAATTGCGCCAAACATATGTACCGAAAAATAAAATAAGTATGATTAAATGAACAATAAAACGAATAAATTTCTACAAAAAGTGCTTGAGATGTTAAAAATATTGTGGGATTATTATATAAAAGAAATTAAGAATGATAAAATCTGATGCCGAAAAAGCTGAAATCCACGTTTCTGCGGAAATGTGTCATGTCTGAGATTTATAATGTTGCCAGACTGCAAACTCAAAATATTAAAACATATAATGAGGATTAGATCTAGCATATATAGTTTAGGAAGTCAAAATAAGCTAATAAAGAGCAACTAATTCTAAACCTAGATATTAAAAACATTCAGCAAATTTCAATGGAATTTTATTATGTTATTAGACAGCAAAAGTATTAGCAAAATATTAAAATATAAATTGAAGATCAATATTATAAGAGCTTACAAAAAGCAATAAAAGTATTTTGTCTAAAGAGTGAGTGGAAAAAGAAATGCTATATCACAGTAGTGTGCAAACTATTTACATCTCTGACCCCCTCACTTTGTGTAAAATTTTTTCGCGACCCCCTAACTACATTTTTAAAAAAGAAAAGCCTTCTATTTTTTATTGTCAAATAACTTTAGCGACCCACAAAAATTTTCTTGCGACCCCCCAGCTGGGTCACGACCCACTTTGCGCACCACTACTATATCACTCTCAAAATTTTGAAAAGAAAAGTGCTAAATCAAATACACTGCAAATTTCACAAATAAGTCAGTAATGCTTGGAAAAATTTCTGCAAAATAAACTTACTGTAACTATCATCATCTTTTAATAACTGTAAAGTAGGAGCGTCAGGGTCTTTTTTGGGTTCATCTAATTGACGCAAGATCTGTTCCTCTTGTACATCATGTAGTCCAGTAACTTTTCTGCTCATAAAATGGGCATAAAGTTCTGTTTGAGTGATTAAAAAGTTAAGCTTCCTTTGCTGACGCTTTGCCTACAGATGAAATTAAAAACTCTTTTAACACAGTGCCATATCATGAAAATTTAAAATACACAAAAGACAATAACTTTCAATAATTTTTAACAAATGAGAATATATAAACTTTAAAATATATTATAACATTGAATTCTATAAAAAAGTTTTTATAAAATTCACTTTAATTATAACTTCCAAGAGTTGGCACTCCTAAGCACTAATTCACTATTAAAATCCAACTTTTTTAAAAAATGCAATATAGTTTTTGATTTTTTCTAGATGCTTTTTACCATTCTTGTAAATTATAACAAGGAATTTTAGATATGTTTTTTTTTTTAAATCTAGTCAATGAATTTGTTATTTCCTCTTTATCTCAATAAACATGCAACAGCTGGCAGAGCCCAATTTGAGATTTTCGAAGAGTAGATGCTTAATTATTTCTAATCTTGACTCTAACTAATAAATTTTTTAAACAATTGTTAGGATTTGGTTTATTTTTGTAAGAGAAAATTGCCAAACTTCGAAACTGTTTGAGAAAGAAACTCTATTGAAACTAAACATGCAAATTCTTGATTTCACTTAGTGTGGTAAGTGTATGGGTATCTTAGGATCCCCCGTCCAGACTTTTTTTTTTTACATTCACAGAGAGCCTAATGGGTTAAGAATCCCTTTAGGTAAGGAAAGTAAATGCTGTAAAACTTGAAATTTGACCATTTGTTTTACTTAAAATAAAGAGCAATAGATGACAATATTAAAAGTTACCACTCTTCCTACAGGCTTGAATTTTTTAGCAATTTAGGAAACCACTCAAAACGAAGATTAATATACTCAAGGTCAGTCCCTGAAAGTAGCTCAGATATAATATATACTTCTCATAAGAAATGTATAACTGCACATTCAGAGTGGGAACTTTTTAAAATATATATAAGCTGTTTATCCAAAAACATTACAGTTGTTATCAGATGTCAAATTTAAAGTACTTTTCTAGAACTAACTTTCATTATTTTATGTATTTCGCAATTTAATTTTATTTTATCATAAAAACATGCATTTCACATCATTTTCCCTTAAATAATAAATGGCATGGATATGCGCATTTTTTAAAAACAAAATCCACGGATTTATCTGAATAACTGTTCATGCACTATGCGCTTCATTCTTTAACCCTTTGAGGACGGCTGGATGCTTAAAGCTACAAGCAGCAGGCACATCCGTGTGACAATTGTCCTCAAAAGGTTAAACAGTTTCAAATGGTAAATAGTATTTAATCTACCTCTCTCAATTCTATATCTAGCCTCAATTGTTCCTGGGCCTCTTTCTCGGCTCTTTTGCGGTGTTCTTTTTCCACTTTTTCATAACGTTTCCAATACAGCATCATTTCTTTGGTAAGTCGTCGAGCTCTCGCAGGTATGTCCTTTACAAGTTTTTGAGAACCCAGAGTGGATTTCCGAACTTCACGCTGACATGCTAATGCAAGCTGCAATACAAATTAAATCACATTAGCAAATGCGTTTCAAAAGATACAATCAATGTCTCAAAAAGTTTATAAAACTAAAATTTAAACACTTGGCTAGAATTAACAATGATAATGAACAAAAAATATGATTTCAATTAAAAATTTCACTGTAAAGCATCTTTGTTACACATGTGAAAAAAAACCCACACTGAATTATGTAACTTCAAACAAGAAACCTAATACTCAACAAAATACGAAACTTATACAATGATCTGATATTTAAAGCAAGCCTACAAAATGGTTTAAAAAAAAAAAAAAAATCCACCAAACAAGTAGAGGATACGGTGCAACCATAAAATTTTTATAGAACAAATTAATCAAAAATGAATTGCCTTTCCATTTTCATTAAAAATTTTTATCAGAATTTGATTGGATTTCATCATGCTTCAACACATACCATAAAGATTACTTCACAACATCTTTTTGCTGAACAGGAGTTTCAACAGTTTACATTCCGAATGGAAGCAAAACAAACAGACTTTTAAACCAGCTATTTCTTTATTTACTAAGCAACAAAATTATTCTTGATGCTTCTGTTAGCTGCTTATTCTCTTGAAAAGTTCTGTTGTTTAATGCAATAATTTCCAAGCATCAACAGAAATACAAGTTTACACAGGTTTATAAATATCCTAGTTTTTCTTTAATTATATACACAGGCTCTTTTACTTCTTATAACACCTAAAGAAACGATGCAATACAAATGACATTTAAGAGATGAAAGAAATTGTAACAACATATACCTTCTTCGCAACTGTCAAAGTTTCTTTATGAGCTGCAACCATTTGCTTTTGAGCCTGAAAGAGAAATATATTAGCTATCATAAAATGATTAACAAGAGAACAGTAAAACAATCATAAAAATTTAAATTAACAGCCACATATTTGGAAAAGGATGGATATCTACTGTCCTGGATAGCAATCCAGGATAATGGATATCTGATTTGAAGCATAGATATTTACTTACTATGTACATAAAGCATTTAATATGAATCAAAAGAAGCAAGATTTACTATACAGTTTTTAAAAAATGAACAGAAAATTACATTATATGTTTCTTGCATAAATATTTTTTTAACCTTACTAAAGATTTTCAATTCATTTTCTACTAGTTTAAAAAAACATGACTCACTTTTATCATTTTTTTGCAAAAGCAAATGAAAATATATTAAAGGTCATATCATCAGATGGATAAAAACATTTTCCCTTTTAAGATTTGTTTCGAGAAAGTGAAAAATTATATTTATTGAAATTAGAAATAGTTTTTGGACACCTCCTGGCTTAGCTGACGCACATCACAAATTTCAGGAGAAAGGACACAAAAATTAATATTATAAAAACTTACCCTTCCAATTTCTTTTTTACCGATAGCTATCCAAAGTCGTCTTCTTTTCATATTCATAACAGCTTCATGTGAGACAGAGCTCTTCTTTTTGGAGTGATGTTTTTGCACAGGTGCATCCCCATGATCTTCAGACTTTTGATTTTTATTCGGACCTTTTTTAGAACTTGAGGTGGAATCCTGAAAAGGCATGAAGGTGACATTACTAAGCATTTAAAAAGTTTATATAATGTGTATATTAATGTTTTATAATATTTATAAATTTACCTGCTATTTGACAAATCATTAAAAACATTTCTCTTTTTGTACAACTAAGTTTTTTTAAATAATAATTAATAAATGAAGTAATTTTTGCTATTTCAAGACCAATAAATATTGATAGAAGTATATACCTGTTCATCTTTAGAAGTCTTCCCAGCGTCAGGTTTCGTCTTTTTCAATTTTACTATGAAAATATTCAAGTAAATTAGTGAAAAAAAAGTAAAATATCTTAAGTGTGAAAAATAATTAGCAAATTTAATAAAGATATTTCTCTCCTGAAATGGTTTTACAAGTTAATTGGAAATCTACAGTAATAATAATAAAAAGTTGAATTCAACTCCTAGGGGGTGTTTGAAAAATCTCATAGAAAAGTTCCAAGCAGAATTGTTTGTGCCTTTTGTCCTTCATAATGTTTGTTTTATCATTTTAACAGAGTCCAACTGCAGTGATATTTGCACATCAAAGTCAGAAGTAAAGACTCTCATAGATTGGAAATCAGTATAGAATAATCATGTTGAATGTGACTCAAGCAGTCTTAATATTTCGATGAAACTCGAGCACTCTTAATATTTCAGTAACATCCAAAAAAAACATTAAACTGTACTAACCTTTTCTTTTTTCAGCCTTCTTTTCTTTTAACTTTTTTCCACCAAGGACAAGTTTCTGATTGTCATAGAATTTGTCATAATTGGATAATAAACCAGAACCGTAGTATTGAAACTGACGAAGCTAGAGTAAAAATGCAACGCTAATCAATAAATGTAAAACATGAAGTAAAATGAATCAACCAATGTGTCAAATTTGAGGGCAAACTTTACCTCAGGATTTTTATGAAATTCAGCTTGTGCAGCCTTCTGTAACTTGTGAAGTTTTAACATTTCATGAAAATCTTCTTCAGTTATTACTGAAGAGTCACTACTATCATCAGAATCAGAAGATTCGCTTAATAAAATATCCTAAAAGACAAATGATTTTTAAAAAAATCTATTACTGAAATAATTACTGCACATGCAGGAATAATATATTTAAAAAATAAAAATAATGGTAATATTGTATTCTCTTCACAAATAAATTTTACATATATTAACTTACTTTTAGCCATACTCTATTTTTCTTCACTTTGCTAAAATTGTAAAGATGAACTCTATCAAATATTCTGTCTAAAATAGAAGGAAAAAAAAATCTTAATCAATTTTCATCAACAAACAACATGTCAGTATGGACAAATTTATAATATTCAGAGTTTATGAGAGACTAAAACAATAAAAAAATTTAGTTGCATAAAAAACATAGAATAATATGCATCTTTATAATCTTATTTAACAAGCTACGTAAAATTTATTCTGAAAAAAGAAAAATGTACTAAAATCAAAGGATGAAAAATCTCAAATTTCAACACTAATTTTAAATAGAAATTTCATGTTATAATTAAAACAGATAAATATCATTTAGAAGATACCTACTCCATAATCTATGGAAGCAGTAACTATTGAACTTCAACCAATTAGTTATTTAATACATAAAAAGTTTACATCAGCAACTTATTAAAAACAGATTTTTGGAAATTTCATTGCGATACAAAAGACAGATTTAATAACAATTAAAATTGCAAGGAATAATTTCTTACCTTGTCTATAGTTATATTTTTCTTTAAAAATTTCTGCATCCATATCAAAGTCAGAGCGACTTCCCTCATCAGCAATTTCATTATCACTGGCCAAAATAATTTTTTTAAAAATTAAAATTTATATATATAAATTATTTATACATTTTATAAAATAAAATTAGCTATAAGAATATTTTTAGTTTAATCAGGCATGAAAGTGCAAGCTGTTTAAAAAAGCTGAACTCTACGCGAATACAAAATTCACCCCAAAATCGATATATATACAAACGCAAAGATGTTACTACTTAAAATACATACAGAAAAAGCAATTTATTTAATTATTCTAGAACAGCTGTTGTATTCTGTATTTAAAATATAGGAAATGATTTCTTCATCTCATGTATGTCAATAATTTTAGGTTTATGATTTGTTGTTAAAAATTCCAACATACAATCTTCATGCATGTATACTAACTTATTTTGAATAATGTTTGAGTTCAGCAACTTAAAGATTGCTTAATAATTGCAACACTTTCTTTAAAAAGCATTAAATTAAAGACATAAATATGAAATAATCTCTCAAGTTCAGAATGCTAGGTTATAAATGGTATCAGAGCAAAGCTGGCAATTTACAGTTCCACTTATTTCGATCTTCTTGATCGAATCTCCTACTTTTACTGCTATCTCTTCCACGTTCGTATCGTTACCTTTCGCCGGCAGTTTAATTTTCATAGATTTATTCAACCACTCGAATTTAAATTTATTTTTTTCGTTCGCATCTAGGGAACGAACTTTATGTTCATCGTTTAAGTTAATCTCCATTTTGGTTCTTGGTCACACTCACAAACACTGATCTTTACAACTGACGAACGTAACACTAAAATACAGCATCACACGTGCGATCCGCAAAACACAAGACAAATGATAGTAGTAGTAGAAGTTCTTTGCATAACAACCGTTAGCATTCAATCCATGATTCAACATCGGCGATAGCAGCTCAATGACGTGCGATTTCAACAGCAAGGCGTGGCCTACTCGTAGAGCGGTCGTCATTCGGCTATACGGGAGAAGTTCCGCCTTCCTCCATTACGCTGCATGCCAATCACTTGAGGCGATAGATACGGCGCGTAAACCCCAGAGAATGGATCTCTGTTTACTTTGTGAAGGAGAAAAAATGGCATTCGTTTCGGATTCAGACATAGCTTCCACCCCACTCCCCACATTTTTCGATCACGATTTCTGGACGGTTTTGCATCGATCTCAGAAACAACCTGAAAGACATTCAAAAAAGCGGATTTCCGCTTAAAAGCGGAAGTCTTTCATGCCTGTTTAATAAAGTCTAAAAATGCCCTTCAACAACCAACAGTTAAAAAGGATTTATTTGTCCTTAAATATGAATGCCTTACCTTTGAGATTCACTGTATACATTTTCAATATAATTAAGAAATGGTTCCAAGCGAACAGCTTGTTCCAAACGTTGTAAATGCAATGGCTTTGCAAGTAATCCATGATCATTATTTATGGAGGCTTCAGTTTCAGCTCTGCTAGCCATGCCTAGAAATTAAATAATATATACATATACACGAATAATTTTATATAGATAAGGCAACAACAAATTAATTGTAATTAATAAAGAACTCTTAATACCTGCTGCTATTTTACACACATTAAAATTTACCTTTAGACCAGCAAGGCTCGTAAAAAGAATACAATATATTCAATATAATAATGTTATTCAACTCGCTACCCAGGATGAGTTGTTACAAGCTCTTCATAAAACTAAGGGCAGGTTACACATTTGCAGATGAGTCATTTTTTTAAATAGGAACATACTGTTGCAAACACAAAGTGTGAGCACTAGAAGGACTACCATTCTCTCACAAGGAGAGCCCATATATCGATGCAGGAGTGTAGTTGTGCACCAGTTTGTTCCTGAGGCTTTAGTAGCCCAAAGGGACAAATTACGCACCTTGTCCATTGAAAATATAGCTTCTTCCATGAAACAGAGCCAAGCTGGAAAATCTGTCTGCGCTGCAAATGCAAGTCATTGAGGACGATGTTCTGTATTCTCAAGAAAAGTCGGATTTGGTGAAGGAGTAAACACTCCTTCTACAGTCCTTTTATCACACTGAAGAGTGAAGCTGTAAGTATGCAATGATTTGTATACTTATACATGGGCCATGTTCCTTTTCACATAAGGCTGTTCCTCACATCACATAAAGCATCATCCATTCTCAATGACAATGTTTAGTTACATCAATGAACCCCTGTTCTACAAAATCGCCAATGCAATCGGTAAAATTTCTGAAGATGGGGCACTTAAGAATTTAGGTAGCATTTTTAATAAAAATCCGGTACTTTAAGAGACATTTCCTTTCTCTTTCCTATAAATTAAATGTATCTCTGCCATCTCCATATTTATGTACAGCTCCATCCTTCAACAATAACCCTGTTGCAAATTATCATGGCAAGTATTTCCTTCACCAAGAGGCATCAAGTTCTTTTAGTGATTATACACTGTTTTGGAACCACATGTTCCTTGGTAAAAAATGACCTGTCATTGTATACCGTACTTGGCATTCAAGTTTGTCTCAGAACTTTTACTCATCCTATATAAATATGATTTACAATTAAAAACTACCAAATTTGATTTATTCTCTCATAATTATCTTTTAAGTTAAAATGTTTAAAAGTTGCAGCTCAATTTCAAGGAAATTCCCATATTTACTTACAATACAAATTTCCATTTAAATTTACAATTTTTCATAAGTACATTTTATTTGCAGTTTTATGTGAATACATATGATTGAAGGTTATACAGGTAGGAATTCTAAAAAAATTCAGTTAAAAAATGTAGTATATTAAATAAATAGGAGGATGAGTAAGGTATGTGTCAGTCAGTGCTTTTAAAAAAACTACAAGGCCAGAACAAAATTTGTCAGAAAAATAATTTTAAAGTGCAAAAAAAAAAAAAAAAGCATCTGTTGATAAACTTTTATTTATTATTTTTTTAATCAAAGTCTGAATTTCTCCCCCTCCCCTTGACATTAATTTAGTCAAAATTTCATGGGTTTTTACCAGGGTTGCGGTGATTTAAATCAGTGATTTTAATCAACTGATTTTTTTTAAAAAATCACTGATTTAAATCACTTTATTTTAAATATCAAATTATGAAATAAAATTTGTAATAATAAAATAAAATTGTTCATGTATCTTTAAATAGTGATTTTAAAGTATTTTTAAATGTATATTTAAAGAAAGAATGTATATTTAAAGAAAGAATATATAGAACATAAAATATATTTCATTGAATTGATGTAACTAGAGTGCTTTCCATATCTTTATTTTTGAGAACACAAGCAAATTAGATTTTAACCCTTTGAGGCGCAAGGCAATAATTTTTTGAAAATATGATGAGAAAACAACATAAATGGGTTTAGTTTATTGTCTAGACATAGAATCCACAAAGAAGTTTTTTTTTTTAAAAACTTACTTCATTCCGAGGGGGGGTATGAGAACCCCCTTAGATACAGCCACCTTGATACACTCAAAAATTATTGTTGAATCTTACAGAAATTTATAAATTAAAACTTCAAGAATATTGGAGCAAAATTTTCAAGTTACTTTGCTACAATTGTTAAACGTCCAGAACTGAAAAATTTCTTATCTCCGAGTCAAGGAATTTCCCCAAACTTTATCTATAATAATTCCTATTCCAAAACAAATTTTCATAAGACTGCTATATACATTCTAAAAGGAGTACTATTAGCCCTATCCTAAACCTATTATTTTCCATTTATAGTTGAATTTAACGGTTGAGAAGCGAGTGAAATTACGTGTGCCATTAACTGGCACACTTTGCCGCAAAAAATGTATAGTATGAGATGCTCCTTTTTTTTATAAAATAAATAAATATTGTGAAAGGATCATGTTCACAAAGAAAGAACATAGTAAAATGCAGTGTTTCATTTTAATACTGGAGAAAACTAAATAGTGTTGGGGACAACAAAGTTTTTATATTGCAATAATGTTCAAATGTAAGATAATTAAGTAATGCATATAAATGTTCCAAAAGAAATACAAACATCTACATAGTGCAATTTAAACTATGATCTACACTTATAAAAGGCAATGTTTGTGAGCATGTGTGCAATGTCCAGACGAATCTATCACACTTACAGTCATGAAATTTGGCACACAGGTAGGTAGTCCTGATGGTGACTCAATGCACCTCGAAGCCTGAATTTAAAAATTTTATATAGAAAATTTTTTATTTAATGTTTTGGGTGAAACATTAGGATTAGAAAAAGCTTCAAAACTTGTGTTTGTAATGAAACAAATGAACAGCTGAGTGTAAAATTCTCTAATATTCTAACATACAATAATATATCTATAATCAAAAAATGACAATTTTTATTATACTTTTCCGTAATAAAATTGTCTTATACTTCAAAAGTATATTATTTTTATATTTAGTATTTTATATTTTGTTTTTTTTAAAGAAAGTACAGTTTAATGACTAGTATGTTGTTATATATAATTCTATGACTGTAGGGCTCATTGTCTAATATACAAATGTTAAATATATATGTAGTTTTAAAAAAATCATTAAAATAAAAAAAATCTTGATTTAAATAAAAAAAATCCGATTTAAATCAAATAAATCGATTTTTTTGAAAAAAATAAAAAATCGACAACCCTGGTTTTTACCAATAACCACCAAAAAGCATCTTACGAAAATGATAATGCCATTCTGAAAATTTACCTGTTTAATAAAATTGGTTTACTTCTTATTGGTCGCATCAATTTCCCCAATTTCATTTTTAGATTCTGGCCAAGAAAAATCCAAAACATAAGGGTCATAGTAATGAAACAGGAATAGGCTTACAGACTTTTTCAAGTCATTAGAAGACAAGATCTGTTTTCCATTTAGACAACCTTTGGTATAACCTATTCTTGTTATTCTCATTAGTAGTCAACCTATCCATCATGCATATCTTGATTCAATAGGGCAAGGAGGAATTAACACTTACTAGATTAGAAGAGATCTTAAAGATTAACACTGCAAAACAAGAAAAATCCTAATAGCTTACATATACAGAATACATACCACCCTGTAAGCAAAGGTAATTAAATCTATTGGGGGAAGGGAGATGAATAAGGAACAGATAAAAAAAAAAATCACCTACTGTTTGATGTAATAAAATTCAAATTATTTTTTACTCTCTTATACATCCTGAAAATATATATATATTTTTTTCATTTCATAAGCTGAAGTTTTACAAAATCTATAGATTTAATCTTTACTAATATAAAAGAGAAAGTCTGTCTGTTGGCAGTCTATAGAACAGACCATTGAACTTAGAGCTACCAAATTTGGCATAGGTATACTTTGGACTGTGCACCTCGGAGACAATTTTTTCATTCAAATTTTAATTATTTAAAAATTAAGTGAATTTTGGTCACTTTTTCATGAATAACTTGAGAAGTAATTAACACTCAAAAATTATTTTTACACCATTTTAAAGTTCGAATTTTCACCCTTCTAATGTTGTTAGTTTGAACTCTGTATATTATTTTAGCGAATTTTAAAATCCTTTTGAAAGCATTATCTATTGCTCTGAAATCGGTAAAGGTCACTGAATGGATAACACCCCTCGCGGACAAGGTCACAGAACGTTGTTTTCTCTAGGAGGTGAGATAGGTTGCCCCCTTCCCCGAGATGACGTGGAAGCAATTCGTCCGTACCCGGGGTAGGAGGCAGGGAGCACCACGGTTTTCTTTAACAAAAAGATTCACAGTTCACTACGGCGAAAATTTTCGCCGCTCTATATTTTAAACTAATTTTTAATTGATTATGTTAAGATAAATGCTGATTTTTTACAATTTTCAAGCATTTTAAACTCATTTTATGCTTGAACCACTTCTATTCCATTTTGAAATGTGACATTTCCTCTGATATTCAACTTAAAGCTATGCGACTTTTTTTGTGGAATTTTATCAAACTTTTATTCCTGTTTCAAATTATACATGCTTTACAAATCCTTCAACAAACTCAATTAGAATACCACAATCAGAATGAAACAGATAATGAAACATCAAATTAAAAAAGAATTGAAATAGCTTTTCTCTGTTATAAATGTTTTCATACATAAATTGACAATGTTTTCTGATTGCATACAATTGATGATGTTTTGAAGACTTATACCATTCTTATACTATTTTATCAAAATTAAAGGGCATTTCAAATTGTAACAACAATTTTCAAATTAATATATGAGCATAAGCAGCTAAAAACTGCATTCATTTACTGTTCTCTGAAATTTGATTTACAAACTGGAAACTTAGAACTTTAAATTTTATGCATCTAGAGATTATCTTTCTTTACTATTTCATATTGGATGCATCTCTTTAATTTTTGATTTTGGAACTAATTTTTTTATCTAAAAAAATAAACAAAAAATTCATTTTTTTCATGACATTTTACTTTAATTCATAATAGTCATTTGTTTGAGTTTTTCAGATGTTGGCGCCCCCCCCCCCCACCAAAAAATGACAGTTTTACTTTTTAAAAAATTCAAAGCAGAAATAACTTTGTTGGATAAATAGCTTATTTACAAATTATTAACATTAAATAAACAATAACAACTATTTCAAACATCATGCATATGATGCATTTTTTGATATAACTGAATCCAAAATTTGATAGAAACCTACAAATTACGTAAAAAGATCATACACTAACTTTCATCCTTCTAGCTCTAATAGTTTTAGGGTTATCGTGTTCACAGACAGATATAATTCCAAAATTGTGTTTTGCAGATTAAGGGAGGCCTAAAATGTGGCGATTCATCAAAATCTCGATTTTTTTTTACAATTACAATACTTTCTCTTTGTATACTACGTATACGAAAAAGATCAAGCAATGTCGGATATTCTATCAGTACTGATATATAGAGCAAATGGCTGTTTTGAGAAGAATTTGTCATTTTTGCAAATGCAGGAATCATTACCAATTCAGTTACTAACACCTCAGCAGGATGCTTAGCATTTCATATACAAATGTATGTCATTTTGTTTGTTTTTCCATGTGAAGTTTAATGAATTATATATCACCCATGTTATTTTATGAGAATTTTAACTTACATTATTGTTATATTGGCTGTTTAATTGATATTTGATTGCTATACTTGTAGCACCTTGGACTTTTTGTCCTTTTCGCAAAGTGCTCTTATATTGGATGGGCTGCTTCTCAGCGGCCTCTCTTGTCATCCACATGGCTTCGACTAGGCCAGAGTCTGCATACTAGACATGTGTATTATCACCTGTGTTATGTCTTAGTAAAAAGTATCTACAATAGAAGTCACCAAAATTCCAATTTGCAAAAATTCTTTAAATCAAATATTGATAGATATCTAAAATCAGATATTGAAGGGTAATCAGAAATTCAATTTGTGAATTGAAGACTCATCTTTCTCAAATTTTGTTTTAAAATGTATATATCAATCAGAAATTAACTACACGTACGATATTATGATAGAATATCACTAAGTATTGATAGCCTAAATCACAGCTTCTTAAACTACAGGTCTTGACCTAAAATGGGCCTTATGCCACTTCATATATTAGCTGTATGCGTTTCATGTACTAGCTGTCTGCGTTCTTCTGATCTGAAGTTTGGGTCACAGACAGTCAACATTTCTTTGAAAGTGACTTAGCTCCTTCAATATAAGCAAATAAATATAATTTTAAAAACATCTCGGATAAGAACATTTCATTAAAATTAGGGATGTAACAAATATTCAATCCTTTATCCAAATATTTGGCTGAATGAATTGAAGATAATAATTTTTTTTAAAGATGTGCTTTTAAATATATTTAAAAGAATATATTGCAGAATTACTATATTCATTTATTATGAAAAAATTTCCAAACACTGAACCATTTTTAAATTGCTTAGTACATAAGTGTATTAAAAAATGTTTCATTTCATTTCTCATTGTAAAGCCCAAAATTATGATGCAAGGACAATAATCTTCCAGTACATTTTAAGGAGGAAGTCTGTTCTATTTGATTTCATAAATATATATTAACAGCTGAAAGATATTTTCTTGCTTAATTTACCAGTCCTGGAAATTGATCCACATTTTCTCTCACCAATTGTAGACACACCATCATAGCGATTAGAAGTTCTTTATCAAAATAGGAATTTTTTCCTAATAATTTTAACTTATTCACTGAATTTTCTTTGTGTTTGTTATTGTTATGTTCTGCAATGATGACTTTTTAATTTCTGTTGAAGCAATCCTAAATCCTTTTATGTACATCTCTTTCTCTATATATAAATAAAACTGGACATGTGTGTATATATTTGTGCCAGCAATACTTCAGAATAACCGAGGCAATTTTAATAAAACTCAGTACACTTGTTTATCATTCGTCAATGAAATATTCTGTAGATGTAAATGAATCTTAATCCACTCTCTCAGAGTAGAATGAGTCGGATTCGTTTAAACATATGTAACAAATGGGTTGATCGAAATGAAATTTCATACAGCAAGGCCGATTTAGATGAAACCTGGTATATAAGTTCCTCACTGGTTGACTAAAAGTACTGTTGAGGTAAATTAAAACTAACTCAATCTCTCAGGATAAGGTGGGACAAAAACAAAAAAAGAATAGTCCCATCAGCACATCCACAAGCTTTCACCAAACATTAGGTCTTAACAATAATGTTAAATCCAGTATCAAATTTAGAAAGTTATCATTTGAAAGAATTCAAGTTTGGTGGCCATAACATATTTTTGTCTGTTTATTTTACTATCCTCATTTAATTAATCATGATTTTTACAGTTACTTTGAACTGCTGATAAAGAGGGTTTAAAGATAAATGTGATTGTAGATATTGCTACAAAGTCGTTTCCCCGAGATGCTAATCTTGGCGACAAAAGGAATTTTCTAGAATGACCTCGAAATTTCAACCTATTTCTACTGGTTTCATGAACTTAGCACGTTAGTTGGGTTGTCCCCCAAAAGGGGGACAACCCCCCCTCGGAATGAAGCAAGTTTTTTAAGAAACTTTTTTTGTAGATTCTATGTCTAGACAATAAACTAAACCCATTCATGTTGTTTTCTCATCATATTTTCAAAAAATTATTGCCTTGCGACGCAAAGGGTTAAAATCTAATTTGCTTGTGTTCTCAAAAATAAAGATATGGAAAGTACTCTAGTTACATCAATTCAATAATTTTTTTTATGTTCTATAAATTCTTTCTTTAAATATACATTTAAAAATACTTTAAAATCACTATTTAAAGATACATGAACAATTTTATTTCATTAAAGCAGATTAATTTGATATTTAAAATAAAGTGATTTAAATCAGTGATTTTTTTTTAAAAAATCAGTTGATTTAAATCGCGATTTAAATCAGTGATTTTAATCAACTGATTTAAATCACCGCAACCCTGATTGAAAGCGTTGGAAAAATTAGTGAATAGAACGTTCCTCAGCGAAATCTGAATGTGACTTGTTGGAAGTGTTTTAAGAAGGGGCACATACAGAGGGCATGCCAAGTGAATGACGTCTATTCAGGAAAACTGACTTGTGATCGTATTGCAGAACAAAAGATACCTACTCTGAATGAATCCCTTGAAGGAGGACTAAAAGTTTCTGCACTTAGCGGAGGGGAAAATGGACTCTATCTGGAAGGATCGATTTGTGACATCCTGTGTTTGTTTTTGGTGGACACAGGCACAAATATAACTCTTTTAAGAGCAGACCTGGCCCGTAAATTGAAGGAAAGACTTATTTACATGGCTCCAAACTTGACCCTTAAGACTGCCACAGGTGAAAAAGCAAAGATACAATGGAAACTTGATGCATCAATAGAATGTGGATCCAGAAAATTCCAACATAGAGTCTACGTGTAGCCGATATCACCGATTCCTGTATTCTCGGCCTGGATTTTCTTCAAAAATTTTAATTTACATTAGACCTGGAGAAGAACGAGATACAGACAGGATCGGAGAAAATTCCTTTGTTTTCAGTCAGTACACAACATCACAAAAGAATCTCTGATAGAACGGATGTCCTCTCTCAACGACTCTGTACTGAGGGCTGTGAACCATGTTCGAATGCTGAAAAGAAGTTCAAAATGGAAACAAATATTCCTGTGGGAGCCTTAGCCATGACAACTGAGGATAGATGGTCTTTAAGTGAGATCCAAAAAGTACAGCTGGAAGATCCAGATATTAGACCAATTCAGAAGATGAAACTGAATTCGGCGGATCGATCATCTTGGCAAGAAATCGTTCGCAAGAGTCCTACAACCAAACATTATTGGGCTCTTTGGAACTCCTTATATCTTAAGGATGGTGTTCTATATTGCAAGTGGGAGAGTAATGACGGAGGCTTTTATCGACGACAACTAATTCTCCCGAATTGCAGAATTCAATAAGTTCTAAGAGAGACTCATGACAACACAAGTGGAAGACATTTTGGAGTCATGAAAACTTTGCGTAAAACTCGGGACCGATTTTACTGGGATCAACTTCACGCCGAAGTTGAGAAATGGTGCAGGGAATGCCAAGCTTGCGGAGCCCGAAAAGGACTGAAAACAGAACAAGGAAAGTCAATAACTGGATGGACTACAGCAGAGATGTTTTCTGACCTAACTCTAAGATTCCCCCGTTACATTCTCTTAAGAAGACTGAGGGAAACACCTACCTCGCTGACTAATTCAGAGGTACGTTTGGAAAGTGTACAGGCATCTGCCGGAGAGAAAGTTAAACTGTCCAGGGAACAAATGAAAACTCGTTACGACTCCAAAGCAACAGACCACCATTTCAAGGAGGAAGATCTAGTCTGGATGTATAACCCGAAGCGACGGAGAGGCCTGAATCCCAAGTTAAACAGAACTGGGAAGGACCGTATACTGTTGTCAAGAAACTGAACGATGTTGTCTAGAGTACAGAGGTCGTCCAATGCCAAGCCAAAAGTCATCCATATAAATCGGCTAGCTCCATACAGGGCCACTGATCATAGTTCTAAGTAATGAGTCTGCTGGGACGTGCAGTCATTGAAGAGGGGAGCAATGTTACAAAGCTATAAAGTTGTTTCCCCGAGATGCTAATCTTGGTGACAAACTTGGAGAGTTGGCGACAAAAGGAATTTTCTAGAATGACCTCGAACTTTCAAACTATTTCTACTGGTTTCATGAACTTTCTAGAGATTACGTCACTTCCTGTTGAATAGTATAAAGGCAAGCTCTCAAGCCAAGAAGAGCGAGTTGGAATTTCATCAGCAAGCAAGTTGGCGAGCTAACAAGAAACCTTTGAGAAACCAAGATGGCTGTTAATGAAGCAGAGACATGCATAATCTGCAAAAGTGTCGACGAAATTGTGTGTGTGCCAACTTCTAGATACCAACACCAACCCAAGGAAGTACCTGTTTTTCAATATGACCAAAATATTTTACGTTAGACATGGTACAACAATAATACAGAAAGAATCAATCATCTAACCAAAGAAAATTTGAATGTTATCATTGTGTTAATTTATTTTATCTGCTATTTATGCAATTTTACACCATATATTTTATAAATAATTTTCAATAATTAAAACTGATTTCTTACTTTATCAAGCTTATTACCAATTAAATCATTGAACATTCAAAAAGGTTATTCAACAAAATTTCCAACTTGTATTTAATATTTCACTTCAATTCAATTTATGTATTTCAGTTACATGATACACTTTCATGCTCTTCATTGATAACCAACATAAACTGAAATTCTTTTGAAGTTTTATATCATACTGTAGGAGATGCAGGAAATTTTTATGAACTCCAAAATGTTTCCAATTGATATTAATACTAAGAAGGAATAACAGTGGCGAATCCAGGATTTGGGTCAGGGGTGGACTGAGGTCATAAAAATTTTATATTGTTGCGACTTCATGGTTTCAAAACACTTTTAACTTTATTCATCCGCCTCTGGATTTGCCACTGAGGAATACTATGCTTTAAATCTTTTGGGCATGAATTACTCAAGCTATATCTGTGCACAATTGTCACTTACAAGTTCTTCTAACAAAGAATATAACGATTTGTGCAAAGTTATTCATACTTGGCAAAATTGTACAAAGAAGGCAGTCTTTAATTTTTCTGCAAAAAAACTGTACCTATTGCATCAAATACGTTAACTGCACTTATTTAAACAAATATTCTTAAACATTTTCTGACAGTCTAAACTTGAGTTCTGAAGTTAACTTGCATGGTATGGCAGATTGAAGATAAACAAGGTGAAACTAGATATTCAAATCATGTCTGTTCTTCTTCCTATGTCTGTTTATAATTTCCAGATTCAACAAATTTCGTTTTAAAATGAATAACAAAATAATGTATCAGTTTACAATAATTTCCATAACCTAATTTACTCCCAATTAGTTCTTGGCAATCGAAATTTTCATAATTACGATCAATAAAAAAATCTCTTTGAACATAATAAAAACGAATAATTACGAAGATTTTATAAAAATAAATATATATATAACCTTTGACAGAAAAAATACATATTGTGACGATAAAAAAAATACTATATAGTAAAAATGAATTTTCTGTTGAAAATTAATTTAATTCAGATTCAATCTAATTTTAGAGCACAATATAACTGAAAGTTTGATGAAACTAAATTATTAAATTCAAAACAACAACAAAAATTTCCTCCGATACATTCCTTCTATAAATCAAAGAGAAGAGCATTTGTAAATATATCATTCCCTGCGTTGATCTATTGGTTTTAATCAGACAGTTCAATATACCGACATTTTCACGGTTGTTAATGAATGTTAACTCCACTATCTGGAGCGGTATTACAATTAAATCCAGTAAGAATAAATTTCTACAGCAACGAAAACGTTTAAGCCTATTTTATTTGCGTTAATAAAATTGGAAGCAGAATACAGATCAGTAATAATATGATTGATACATTTTGTTTAACAACAAACCACATAATTTCGTTTTTACGCTCTAACTACAGTAACATACCTTATATTTGAGGTGAAACACAGAGCACAATTTTCCATGAATATCTTGGACTCTAATTTTATGTGCAGCAAAATGGCGATAGCAAGAGTCATTCTCCTTCCATATACATTTCTTCGGTAAAACGATTCTCATGACTTTCCCTTCATGTCGCAAGGGGCAAATCTTCGCCATATCCAATATAGTCTCGAACCCAAACTGTTTTCAAACAAACTTCGCTATTCGTAATTTAATAGAACTGAAGAACGAAGAAAGTTCCGGAGTTTTATTAATTGCTTTTTCACAATTTAAGTAGTTATAAAATAAGAAAGGTAAAAAATTTATTTCATCATTTTTGTCACTATTTAGTCTCGAACACCAGATCTTCACTCTGTTTGGACCAATCAAGAATCCGGCTATTTTTAACGGGAGTCATTCAGATTCAGAATAGATTGTTGGAAAGAGTTGGAGAAATTGTTATTGTAGAATTCTATCGATGTTGGATAAAATTTATTGAACATCTTAGAATTTTTACGGTTAGTATTACTTTGTGAATTGTTTCTTAAGGTGTATCATTCGTAATGTATTTGTTTATGTTATTCTTTTAAATATAAATCTCGGGACAGAATTGGATAAAAATGGTGTGATCAGCGCATGGATGATGGTGTTTTCATGATTTATCTGAATTTATGAAAACTCAATCTGTATAATATTTTACTCTTGATATATTCGACTGAATCGTATTGTGTTCTTCTAAGACCATAGTGTTAATACTTTGAATGTTGCTTTGAAATGTTCATTCGATTCGAAAGTTAAAGAAATGTAAATTTTCGTCCTTCAAAGCGAGTTTCCTATGAAATGTAAAAACGTTAGTTTTATAGTATTTTCGTCTAAATTAATACCCTTCAATTCTTTTGTAAGCATACCTATTGATTACAGTTGTGTGAAGAACATGCGAGAAAATGCATTGATAAATTGTTCAGGCTGTTAATTATGTTAAGATACATGCATATACATTTGCTTCCCATGAACAGTAATAATGATCCATAGAGCTACAAGCTTTAAAAAGGCGTGGTAGAAAAAATATTTAAAATATTCGTTATTTTAACCATGTTTTCTAGTATTGGATTGTAGGTGGTGATTTCAAAACATTAATGCCACATGGTTATCTCATCTGAATATACATTGTAGAATTGTTTGTTGGTGGAGTAACCCTTAAATTGTTAAAAGGCCATTCTTTCTTCAAATTTTATCTTGGCAAGTGTTAAAATTATTGTGCCATATTTGGTGACTCTTATAGTCCGTTTCCTGGGAAGTTGAATGTTTTTGACTGAATTATAAAATGCTTTTAAGGAAATTGTATATGAAACATTGTTGCAAACGCAATCGGACATAAAATGTTTTGAAAAGATTTGATGTAATAAAAATTACGTCATTTTGAGGATAAAATGCACCCATCAAAACTTGTAAATATGAGGTGTCCATAAATTATTCACTTAGTTATAAATTTAAGAAAAAAATAGTTTAGAAAAATGTGTAAAAATTATAAGTAACGATGGTAGAATATTTAATATATTTTTTTATTGGAAAAACTGTAGTGTACGAAAAAGCAATGTTAGATCCTGTTTGAGCAACTAATAGTATTAATGGTACAATGTGCTGAATACCTTTCATGTTGTAAACTATTTCTCTAAAAGAATTAATTTACTGAATAAAACCCTATAAGAACTCTTTATTATGTAATTTCCAATGGGTAAGGAGCTTTTATGAAAATGATTTAAAAATTGGTAAAACTTTGATATACGTTATCACTGGCGATAATTTTGTTTTGCCAACTTAACGATACAATGTTTGGTTGGGTGACAAAAAGTTGGCAATACAAGATGCCAGTGATGCCGTACATCAAAGCTGTTCCAAAAAATTTATATCTGTTCATGCTATTCTGTTGCATCGGCGCTGCCCATAAGAAAAAGTTTATGGTAAGCTGTGTGAATAGCACTAAAGTTTCAAGCTTGTGTTTATTTGTATACGTTAAAATTTTGATTAACTATCACTATCCAGACCTGTGCTGTGACAGATAACAGTTAACAATAAAGAATGACAAATAAACTCTTAATACCTATGTAAAGGTGAATAATACATGCATGGGGGTTGTATTTAATTTTGCAAAACGATCAGTAAAAACTTCAATATAAGAGTTGTGCACAGAAATGTATTATAGTACTATAAATTTATGTTACTTTAAAATAATCTGTCATCTCCTTCTGTGTCTTTGAGGTTTCTGCACAGAGATGTTCTGTAATGATGTCTGTCTGATGATATTTTTTTTAGATGATGACAAATAACAGAATTTGATGGTTAATTGAAGTTTGACTGTATTATTTAATTTTAAAAAAATTCATGGCGGGAAAGATTTTTTTTTCACATATTAAAAGTACTCTATCCAGTATGAAAGCCTATTTCTCAGAGTTATCTGTTTTTGTGATGATGAGGCTGTTTGAGATGTATTATCTGTTTTTAATTGTTGATAGTTGGACAGTTAAAATAAAGCTTAAATAGAAATAATATTATCAGAAATATAGTGTTATTTGTATTCCCCCCCCCTTTTTTTTTTGGTTGTTCCTAAAGGCTTTTTTTATTATCCAATATTTTATTATTATTTAACTTATATTGCAGGTATTACAAAATGGGTACTAGAGTGTACGTTGGCAGGTTGAGTTGGGATTGCAGAGAAAGAGACCTTGAGAGGTTTTTCAAAGGTTATGGAAGAATTCGAGAAATTCTGATAAAAAATGGATTTGGATTTGTGGTAAGTTGGTGCTATAAATATTTAATTCTTAATAATTTAATTCTTTACTTAATAGCAAAATGATATCATATGAATTATATCAAGTAATGGTAAAAGTAGTAATTCTTATGGATGAAGATAGTTCAACTAGTAAAGGGTAGTCTTTTTTTTTTTTTTTAAACGTCTACATTAGTCTGTTATTATGCATTATATTCCTTCATTTTCAATGAACAAGTAGTTATTATCTGTCATATAAAAATTATTTTTAACACTTTAAATAATATATATATGAAATATTTTGTATCATTACTATTCTTTAAATGAATGTAAAAATATTTAAAAGTGCAGATTTTTCTTTGATAGTTGATTTAGATTTTATGTTTTTATATAAAATTTTAAGACTGAAATTCTTTTGCTTCAAATTTTTATACTCCCTTTTTTTTTTTTTTGACTGATAAAAACATTTGTTATATAATCAAAAAATGCCTTTGTCAGTATTTTTATGTACCTTTTTCTATTATTAGGAATTTGATGATTACAAAGATGCAGATGATGCTGTATATGAACTGAATGGAAAAGATTTATTAGGTGAAAGGTGAGTTTAACTTGCTGTCGTTGAGCAAAATTCATAGTGATGCATGTGACAAACCAAATATTAAAACAGATTAATTATTATCATGAATATATTTTCTTCTACTTATAAATGTAACAGTTTGTTTAGAATCATGTATAGAATTATTTTAATGCATTTGTATAGGGTTATTTTGGAGATTGCACGTGGTCCAGTACGAAGAACTGGGGGCAGATTTGGATTTCGAAGACGTGGTAGTTGGCTGGATAAGTAAGTGCTGCTGTCCTTTTCAGAATATCTAATTTTACTTTCTAATTACTTTTAAATGTCCTGTTTAAGTGCTTTGTGTTTATTAATAATAAAACTTATGACAATTTTCTGAGAACTATTGCAAGTAATAAAATTTATAATTTCAGCTTCTAATATTTTAATAAATCAAATAATTTGCAACCATTTCTGTCTTACTGCTCTGTCACATTTTACTTTCATCCACATCCAGATGATAAATTATATTTAGCTGAATAAAATTGTTGAATTCTGATTGTGAATTGTTGCATGTAGAGATGAAGAATTGGGGGTCAAGAGTTTGGCAACAAGAATGATGTTTTTATACCTGCTAAGTGTGTGCTTCTAAATGCATTAGCATTCTTTAAATTTCATTTCAGACCATGCATTCTGTGATGAAAATTGTTTATATTGGTTTGCACTAGCACCACTTTAACATTTATCCAATTTTTCTCAATGCCCTTCCTTGTATATACTAGAATGAAAAAGACAGTTTTATTTTAAAGCTGAAGTTATTGAGAGAGTGTTAAGGATTTGATTTTAACTTTTGTACTAATTGATGCAAAATCTGTGTAAATGTTTTTCAGCTTTATTAAAGCTTGTTTCACAGAATTTTAAAAATGTCTTTTCCTAAGTTAATCATGATAATCACGTTTTAGAAAGCTGTTATGGTAAAATCCCGTCCCCCCTCCCTGCGGAAAGCGACACTGTATGCAAGATAATAGGAATGAGGGAGGGGCTATTAATTAGAATTTACACAGATGTTTTTTTGACTATGTCTCCGACTTGACGTTGTCAAACCTGGTCGCAGCTAACACTTTGGACTGGCCACTTGTTCCTTCAATTTTGTATTTGATGTGTTAAAGCTTTGAATCTATAATGGTGGGGGTTTAAAACTTTGGCATTATTACAGACATGACACGTTTCCGCGGGTTTCCGCTTTTTGGCATCGGATTTTATCATTCTTAATTTTTTTATTATATAATAATTCTACAATACTAGGGGGCTCTGCCCCCTGCTCGCTAAAGCTCGCCAACCCCCAGAAGGATTGCGTTGCAATCCTCCCAGGTTTGCTACGCAAACCCTGCTCGCTATAATGAAGACACTGTGTGTCCTAGAAGTTATTCTAAAATCTTCATATATATATATATGAATCAGCTTTATTTTGCTTCTGATGCTTTAACTTAAATCAGCACAGAATAAAATTTTTAGCCTCAAAAAAGATATTTTTCTTCAAATAGAACTTACAGAGTAAAGCTGATTTCCTTTTAATGCTTTCACTTTAATAAAGAAGGAAAAAATTTTTTGGCCCTGAAAAGGGCCGTTTTTTATATAGTGAAAGCATCAGGAACCTCCCCATAAACACAATTAAATATTTCACATTTTGGAGCTATCACAGAAACAGATTCAAAAGATCGTGCTCTACGAAAACATAAATTGTACGAAAGCAGGTATATACATATTCAATACATTCATATATAAAATAATGTACAACATTGAAGACTGTGCTCTACAAAAAAAATTGTATCAAAGCAGGTATATTCAATCCACTCAGATATAAAATAATATACAACATTGAAACAAATTATAAATGTAATGCAAAAAAATACACTTGACAAACAATCACAGAAAACTTCCTCATAAACACAGTTAAATATTTCACATTTTGGAGCTACCACAGAAACAGATTCAAAAGATCGTGCTCTTGATAAGCCAACATAGAGTTGTCCATGACTAAAAACCGGCTCATTGAGCACCAAACATATCTTTTCAAAAGTTTGGCCTTGCGACTTATTAATTGTCATGGAAAAGGCTAAACAAATGGGAAATTGCATACGTTTAAATTTGAAAGTCATGTTAGTCTGAGATGGAATCAAAGGGATTTGGGGAATGCGAAACGTCTCTGTACCATCAATGGATTTTGCCTGAATAATGTTTTGCTGCAATTTTGTGATAATTAGGCGTGTACCATTGCATAATCCTTTAGAGGGAGCTAAATTTCTCAACAGCATTACAATGCAACCTATTTTCAACTTTAACTCATATGGAGGCAAACCAGTTGGTGTCAAAGAATTTAAAAATTCTTCAGGAAATGTCAATTGATCTTGAGGATCTTCACTCATGATCATATCAACTGCTTTATAAACAGTTTCATTTCCTGGCATAAATTCTAACACTTTATTGTTGATTTCCATGGATCGCTCATTATTAACAGTAAGGATAGCTCGACCTTTAAGCACCTTGGGGTCACACTGGAAAAATCTATATCACTGTACAATTGATGTATAGGGTCTTGTATTGAAGGGTAGCATTGCAAAGGCAACTGAATCGTTGAGCCACTTTTTTTTCTCTCCAATGTCCAACAACCAAGCACCAAAATCCCTTTCAGATTCAAGGGCACGTGTATTTTTTGTCAGATATAACTTATGAAATTTCAACCAAAGAGTGTGTTTTTTTAAGGAGCTGGCAACAGTTAATGTTCTTGAACCTCTTAAAATTACTGGAAGAACTTGGTGAAAATCTCCACCCAGTAGAATGACTTTACCCCCAAACGGTTCTTTACATTTTGTGAGATCTTGTAAAAGTCTATCAACAGCTAAGAAAGCATGAACATGTGTCATGGGTGCTTCATCCCACACAATTAATTTTGTTTTCAGTAACATGTCAGCTTCTTTTGTATTAGGCTTCAAATTTCAAGTAGATGTTGCATTTAAATCAATTGGAATTTTAAAAACAGAATGGGCTGTTCTCCCCCCCTATTAATAGAGTTGCAGCAATACCTGTAGATGCAACAGGAATAACATCATCACCTCTACCACGTATTGTGTGAAGCAAAGTTGAATAAACAAAAGTTTTTCCTGTCCCAGCAGGACCATCTAAAAAATAACACTTGGGTGTATCTGCAGCGTTGTTGTACACTGCACTTAATAAGATTTCCACAACATTCCGCTGTTCACTATTTAACTGCATAGTATAACTATTAGCTTTAGCCTGCTCTTCCACAACATCAAAGTTTGCTCTCTCCAAAACACTTGCAGGCAAATCTACAGTTGGTAGATGCAGTTTTTGGAGACTTAAATTGTAGGATGTAAGCAGTTCCTCAATATCTGTAAGTGCATAGTGAGGTCCAGTCTGCTCAGAATAACGATGCACAAAGTCCTCACAAAGTGAAACTAGATGCTGCACCCATAAATCTGGAACATCCTCCACTTCTCCAAAGCCACAAATCATTGCGAACAGCAAGCGCAACTGTCTCGGAGATTGAAATTGTGCAGCTTCATTCAAAGCATCATGCCACTGCTGGTCACCTCGAAGAAGTCCATACTACTGACATGCTTGTTGAAATGTAATGCATCTTAATCCATTTACGGTCAAAATATCATCAAAACTAATGGCCCCTGACTTGCGCAGTAGTAGCATCCGCAAATAGTACCTCTCAGTATCAAGTATACTAACTACTGGCAGTCTCCCAATAACATTTTGTCCACCACGTTGTCTCTTCTTCCAATTTGTGGTACTCTTAACAAACATATAATATTGTGGAATATCTGAGTAAGAAATGTTGTGAGCTGAAGGATCATTTTTGTTTAGTTCAAACCATGATGTTAGTGTTGTTTTTCTTAAAGCAGCTCGTTCAATTGCTTGGGCTTCTTGACCGTCTTGGTACACAATCGGCTGTTGCTGTGGTAAATGCACAGCTAAGCGCACTACAGTGTGGGATTTATGCGACAAATTAAATTCATTTAAACGCCACATGGCTTCAAGTGCACTAACATACCTACCTTCAACAAAACTTAAAATTTCATCATGATCCAGAGCACCTTCTTTTTGTATTTTGACCAAGGCTGCATCATGTCCTTTGTATACATATTTATATAAGTATTTGACACTTTTAACTGAGGCACAAACTTCAACATTAATATGCACATTAAATTTTTTAAGCAACCAAGGATTATATGGGACAACCCATCTGTTATTGATGGAATATTTCCCTACCTGGACAGGTTCAGTGGCTCTTCTGTGATAAATAGGGTATCCATTAACATTTTCCTCTGTATCATCCTTGAATTGTTTCGGAAAACTTTTGCAGCACTGTCCATCTCTCGTGCATGGAGAATTTATATTTATAGTTCCATATGGGCCATGTACCATGCATTTTGTCACATTTTGGAAGAGTCTAAGATCGGTGCAAGGATCTGGAAGTTCTGCACTCACAAACTTGTCAATGTCATCTTTAGTGCGAATTTTGCTTTCTGAATCTAATGTTAGAAGAATGTGGGCATGAGGCAAACCTCGCTTTTGGAACTCAATAACATAAATATAGGCCAAAACAGTTCCAAATATTCCATGCTTGCAAATATCTTCTAAAAGTTCTTTTAATTTCATATTAAATACACGTACAATAATATCAGGTCGGTCTTCAGGACGTTGCACACCCTCCATGCTATTTAAAATTTCAGACCAAGATGGGTTGCAAGTAAATGTCAGAAAGAGATCTGGCTTACCAAACTTGCGTACCATAGCCATTGCATCTTGGTAATTCTGTTGCATATGACGTGGGGCTCCCTTGGAAAGAAGATGGCAGTATTATAAGTTTTCCAATGCGTATATTTTCATTATGTGCTCGACACTCCAAAGCATCTAAAAGCCCCCGATAAAGTTCAATTCGCAAATCTTTTTGATTTTGTCGCAAAAAATGTAAACGTGAGCCTTCGGTTTTAACACATGCATCAACAATATATTGCTGAAAAAGCTTACCACTATTGTGCAAAATACTGAAACCATTTCGCTGGGAAAGTGTGTATGCATAATATTGTAGTTGAGTGACACGGGTGCGCTTTGCTGTTCTCCTTTCTTCTACGTGTTCCATTCCAGTGTTCCAACTACACTCGCCCCTTGGAAATAGCAAAGGATAGGTCATTGGATCACAGCATTGATTTAAAGGTGAAATGCTTTGGCATGTATTCCCAACTGGGTGCACACAAATATCTCGGTTGGCTGGGGGCTCTCCATTATCGCCTACAAATATAGCTGCTACTTCAGTGCATAAAGTAGGAGCATTATAGCGCCGCATATCCAAATTTTTATCTTCCAAAAATACCATTTTCACTGATGTAGTTGGGTGCTCTTGTACCAGTCGGTGCATTTGAAGATGAGACTGAGCAAAGGGATTGATTTCCCTTAACATAAAATCAAGTTTTTCAAATACATGTTGCAAGCAATTTTGATTGTTACTCAAGCGTTTCTCTGTTGCCTCACTGGAGTCAAATATATAAAGTTGTCTGTAACTTTCTTTATGTTGGTCACTTGCATACAGGGGGGAAACTCTGTGGTACACTTGACCGTGTAAACGGTAACAGTATGGCCCAGTTCCATGTGGTGGTTTAATTTGTTCTCCCATCGAAGCGAATGCAGAATTGTATTCCCGAATTCGCTGTCGATAATTTTTAGCATCAGGTGAATTTTCAGTTAGCAATACTTTCAATAGTCTTCTCTCCTTCCAATAAACAGCCCCACAAAAACCGCACTGTTCGGACATAGTTCCACAATTATGCTCCTCAACATCGTTTCGAATACACACACGTTTTGGGCGACGGCGATTATCGGCTTCGTTTCGAATACGTCGCCTTATAGTGGATTCCTGATCTGTTTCCTGGCTCCGTTCAGTACGCCTTTATTCATTTCGGATAATATATCCAACAGCATGACTTAAATTCATTATTTTTACAAATTTCCAACTACTAAAAATAGTTTTCAATAAACGTGATCACACGAAGCGACTTCGGACTTTCCGCGGATGTAAACAAATCAAACTTGCGAGCTGTTGCCAAACAGCGATTAAGAAATTCGACCCTTTTTTGTCGCCACGTAAGAGAATTATATATATAGATTTTTAATATCTTAAGCACTTTTTGTATAAATGTATTTATTTTATTGTTAGATTACTTGCACTTATTTTGCTTTTCAATATTTATGTTTCACGCGATTCATTATTTATGAAGTTCAGCTTTTTTTGTTCCAAGCCTGCGTCATGTCTGATTATTATGAAATAAAATTATGCTTATATCTCACTTTTATACATATTTTTATTGTTAGTAAAAATTTTATTTAACGATTTCACATCGAAATACTTAATAAAATTTTAAATAATTTGAAAGTTTATTAAAAAAACAAGTAGTGTTATAGCAGACCGAGCTTTCTTGGTGAACTTCGGATTACGCCAAACAGATCACAGCTGTGATTTCGCTGTAACACATAGATATCAATAACAATTTAATATCAGTGAGCAAGGGCGGCTGGTGTTTAGGGACTGCTGAACTGCCGCACCCCCAACTTTTTTCAGTGCATGAATTAAATTACATATTTATTTAGTTTTGCTTGTAATATCCAAATCTATCAATAAAATTAACTTTTTGACACTTTCAGCTGCGCTGAAAAGCTGGATAAAACCAAGGTTACTTCAGAGAATTTTCCCTATCTGCTGTCTTCTTGGAAAGCTTTTCCCTCTTTGATAACTGGGAAGTCCCTTTGTTCCAGTTCCGACTTCTTGAGCATGCGTAGTTACTTGCAATCCTGGCCTTCCTTTTTTTCCAATGGGCATTTAACCTAGCGGGAACTGTTTTTAGAGTAGCACCATCGAGATAGGGAATCGTTTTAAACATTTTTTTCACTGTGGAAGAATGTTTCATTAGATAAAATATGAAAATAAATAACTTTAAGAATGAATCATAAAAGAAAATGAAGTAGTAGGTAATGATAAATTGGTTCACCTGGAGTTTAGGGTGCGTACTCACTTCATTTCTCTTAAGCTCACCAATTGTTTGTCTCCAAGAGAGAGAATGCCAGAACATTTGTTTTGGATGCGAGTTGAACATTTTTTCAGTGTTGTTTGCGCATGCACCGACAGTGATTTGTTTACGGTAGATGCCCTTAATTTCGCCTAATTTCCATTGGTCCTCTGTCTGCTCTCTATTTGATTGGTCGTTGTACAAATTTGAATAATACTCCATTTGGAATTTTTGATCATTTACCGAACGATTTTTTTCAATAACCATTCGCTTCTCTTCTAAAGATTTTCGTTCATCGAATTTGCTGATTCTCTTTCTCTGTGTTGTTGATTATGGCTTCCAAATATTGAACAGGGAATGTTTTTTCTGGAAACAATGTTTCTCTGTGTGTTTTATTTCTCAATGAAAAAGCGAAGTTACAAGGGGCCCGCTTTGCTGAAAGCAAAGCCGCTGATGTTTTTTTTAAGTTAAAAAAATTTGCCTGGTACACACTTGCAATGCCTCAATCTCTCGTTTTGAGATACCGTTTTCCCGTTGCATATGAACATTATAATTCTGAAACCGAAACAGCTGGAGGAATGAAACATGAGATGAGATCTCAACACCAAAGTTGTGAATCTAATAAATTTTGGGTGAAACCCTCCAAAGAAATTGTGTTTGTTTGTCTGGTCTCTTAGTGTTTTCATGTCATTTGATGGTCATATCAATACTGTGGAAAATGTTATTGTTCATTTTGCTCGAAATAAAACCAGAAGAGCCATTTCAAGTAGTTCTTAGTACCCATATGTATTTATTTCAACTTGCAGCTTTCAATGAATTTTTTTCACGTTCAGTCGATTCTCTCAATCCTTATAAATGAAAATTAGAGACTTGGCACAAATAACTGTGAAAAATCATTTAAGGAATACTTAATTATTGTGTTAGTTAAAAAAAAAATTAGTAACTTCTAAATTCAAATTATTTTCATAAAGAAATTTTAAGTCAAAAATCTAATAATAATTTTTTATTAACTGAGTATTACACTATTGAAAATTAATTAAAGAGACCTTAATTTAACTTATGCAGTATTAGTAATTTAATCATTAGTATGCAGTTTAGAAATTGACGTTGCAGCACCCCCACAGTGATTTAGCATGGGCCACCACTGTCAGTGAGTATTTGTAAGATGATAGTACAGGCACATGTATAAACAATGGCTATGTGAATGCTCAAACTGTATATAACATATATTTTCTAGTTCCCTACAATATCATTATAAGCAAATGTCTTACTATGTATTGTGAATTTACATAGAAGAGAATCTCATTATTACCAAAAGTACATACAGTTGCTCTTGAATCTTAACTTATCAAGATTTCCACAAAATGTCTTCGATTTTGATAAACCTAAATTAACTTCTTAACTAAAGTATTTTGCATTACAAATATCAATATTGTAATGTATATACTTTTAGAGATTCTAGAATTGATTAAAATATACAGTGAAAAAAAGCTTTTAAGCGTATTAATAGTTAATTCCAATCAACTGAAAGCATTCCTGTACCAAATTAAACCAGGGGAAGTGGTCTCCCCTAAACTTTCTTGTATACTTCCCCAAAAAGGTGCTGTTTTCCCTCCCCCTGGGTGAATAAAAAAAATCAAACCTACTGTAACCCAGAATCCAATGACTATCAGAAGGTTTTTCATTGTAGGTTATAGTGATTGTAAAATATTTAGGTAAAGAATCAAATTCAAAGAGATGCATACCGATTGACCGTCTGAGCGGCGCAAACGGCTTTTCCCCATTTTCAATGTTCATTTCAAAAGCAGATAGCACGTATTTATATGTATATTTTCTTAAACAACCATGGATAAAGTGTTCTTAAGATTTCAGAGATATAATTATATATAAAAAAGATCCAATTCATTTCCTCTAAAACCTAAATTTTCTAACTTGATAGCTAAAAGTTCAAAATAATAGGGTGCTCAGCGTGTTAAAATGCATCTGTCATGCACTGCTAGGTTCCACTCTTGCCGGCTCAAGGGCAAAGTGACATACTCCTTCCACGTGCACAGAGATTGCTACCGGTACGCATGCGTATGGAGAATCAGATTAGAAAAATTAATTATGCAATTTCAATGCCTTTTTTTTTTTTTTTAACTGATTGACACAAAAATTGGACACAGATCTACAATTAAGGTAAGAAGGCCACATACCAAATTTCATTTATCTAAGTATTTTTTTTCAAGTTATTGCAATTATACAGACTGACAGACAATCAACCTTTCGACGGATTTGGTCCAAAATTTGTTACGGACCTACATTCATGATGATAAAACTGTGTACCAAATTTTACCCATCTAGCTATTCAAGTTTTTGAGTTATAGTGTTCACATGAGCGCAGACAGACTTCCTGCAGACGGATTTTGTCCAAAATTAGTTAGAAACCAACAGATTATGTTTAAAGACCACATACCAAATTTCATCCCCGTAGCTCTAATAGTTTTCAAGTTATTGTGTTCACAGATAGACTTGATTCCAAAATTGTATTTTTCAGACTCGGGGAGGTCTAAAACGTGGAGATTTGTCAAAATCTCGAGTTTGAATTTTTTGACGATTACAATACTTTCTCTTTGTATACGAGAAAGTAAAAAAAAATAGTTTCCTTATAATTAATCCTGGAAAAACATACAAACTCATAGACTAGAAGCATCTGTAATATAAAGCAGAAAATAATGTATCTGACTAAGTTTAACCCTTTGCAGTAAAACGACGAGTCTAGCTCATCGTTGGTTTCTTTCATTCCGTACTGTACAATGATGAGCTGCACTTTTCATGTGTCTAAAGTTAATTTTGAATATGATAATGGTTATTTAGTTTGAAATTTCTAGTATATTGAATTTGGCACTATTGTATCCCTTTTTATTGTGTAAATATCACAGATCATTATCGCATATTGTTTGCCAGCAGAACTACTAGGTACAAGTAACAGCCAAATTATGTTAGTTATATTTTTGTCTCATTTTTATATTATATTTATATCTAAATAATAGTATTTTTATTTAGCAATATATGTGAATTATATATAAAATGAAATGCTTTTTAAGTAAAAATTGAATGGTTATTTCATGCACGTTTTTTCATGATTAAATCATACCTGAAGGGGTTAACAAGTTGCAACAAATGATATTCTTTAGAGTGCCACAAGTTTCGAAACAATTGGATGTTTTCATACAAAAAATCATGATATTCGAATATTCCTCTATGCTCTGAGATAAAAAAAAATAAAATCTACTTATTTCCATCTTCATTAAATTGTTTCAAAAGAGCATTTTGCTAATTTTATATATGTAATAGTCATGAGTTTTTTTAGTCATCGGAAAATTTTGACTCAAAATCGTGACAATGTTTTTTTTTTTTTTAAAAAAACTGTCTCAAATGTAGCCTCAAAATAATCTTAATTCAGGTTTATAACATTTGAATTATTTTATTCTCCAGCTGAAGATTGTGTTTAATATTTGAAGACAGAAATTAAACTTTTTACTTCCTCCTAAATTTAGATTTCTCTTGTCATCCTTGTAAAATACAGGGTGTCCAAGAATAATCTATATTATTCTGAACATTAATAACGAAAAGGTGAAATGAAATGCAGTTTGCAGCAAAAAAAAAAAAAGAAATCTAATATTTTTTTGTGTGCGAGCTCCTTTTGCACGAAAAATATCCAATGGAGCGCACTTGGTGGGCTGTTGTGTCTTATCAGGCGAAATTTTCTTTTCATGGTTTTCAGCGATTTTGTTTCCGCTAACCTCAATACAGACTACCCTATCATCGTTTTCTTTTCCTATTACAATAAGTAATGTAATCCAAGTAATTGGCACTTTTGTATACCGAAAAAAACTCTTAGATTTCTTCTCATAAACTGTATTTCACCTTTTTGAATTTTTTAAAATTATTTTTTTGAATAAAGATCTTTCTGAGTTTCGCTGTATAATTATTCAATTATGAGAAATAATTTTCTTTGAAACAGCTTTTAATGCTTTGCAGGGGGCAGAAGCAGATATGCATTTTCACTTAAACTTTTCCATTTTGTTATTTCAAGAATTTTTATTTAGCAAGAAAAATGCTATTGATTTATTCTGGAATGTCTGGCGCATTGCATAAAATTCAAATTAAATTAAGATTAGATTAATTCATTTACTGTAAATTAATTGTGTATTAATTTCAATTTCTGGAAGTAATATTTAATTGTAATTATTAACTTTAGAATTGGTATTTAAGGTATGCTTTAAAGATTATTATTCCAATGTTATGTTATAGTCATATACAAATTTGAAAGAATAAGGGCATGTCTAAATATTTAGTAAAATAAGTCTGATTAGAAATTTTAAAAATAAATGTTAAACATCTTTTCTTCATAGGTATGGACCTCCAACAAGAACAGAATATCGTTTAATTGTAGAAAATCTGAGCAGTAAAGTTAGCTGGCAGGTAAGAAATTTGTATACTCCTTTCCATGTAAATATTTATATATATATGTCTTTTATAAGGTATTGTAGTTTGTTTTCAATAATTTTTATTTCGTACAAATAAAATTCATAATTTTAATATAATGTTAGAAAATTACTTTAATTAAAGAAGCATAGATATCTGAGTAATCAGTTTTAATTTGTGAATAGTTTTCTTGTATTAAAACATTAAAAAAACTAATAAAATACTGCTTTTCGCTTTAAAATTTTTATATTCACCTTTTCGTTTTAAGTATTTGTAAAGTGTAAAAAAAAAATATAACTTTCTAATGTTATATTTTTCTTAGCAGAGTTGGATTTGTTTCTTGCTTATTTAAAAGACCGAATAAATTTAAAAATGTTATTATGCAGCAAGTTTAAGTGCAGAACATTTAGGGGATTTTTTTTAGAGACATGTTTAAATTAGTTTTTTAGTTGGCTTAAAGTCATATACATATATTAAAATGATGGCAATATTTTTTGAAAATAATGTGTGTTAATATATGTACACTAAAAATATATTTTTCAAAAAATCCTGTTAACTTTTGTTGAAAATCTTACTATGTCATAGTTCGCTCAAGAAGGAAAAAAAAAAAAATCCTCTAAAGAGAAATGTGAGGAAAATATTCCCAGTTCTGCCAAAGATATTTTCCAACTCTGCTGATAATGATTGAATGCTATAATTACCACATAATCACTTGAAAACAATACCGAAATTAATCTAAAAATCTGACTTGTACCTACCCATTAAGGGAGATACGCACCTGCCGTTTGATGGCCTTGTTAGATGCTGATTTTGTGGATGCCTGGATGTTAGGCAGGGAAACTAATGCTGAAATGATGTTGCTTATGAAAACTGGTCTGATGGTTTTTGGGTGTCAGAAGGCCATTGAGCCAAGCTCTCAGGGCTGACGACGATGCCCTTGCGATGTATTTGTGTAGTCAAGTCTGGTTGTCCAATAATAACTGATGATATAGATGTCATTCAGATGTTAAACATGGCGAAAGGTAAATAAACCTATAATATTCATTTTTGATTTTAGAGGCACTTACTTGTGCATGTATTATGTTATAAAACCTGGTTGTAATACATTCAGTTACATGTGGAAAAAAATTGCAGGGTGTTTTTGCATATCAGGAGCAGTGTATTCCTTTTGTTTTCTACCAAATTAAATTGCATGTTTCTAATGTACCATCTGAATCTAACATTTTTCAATACAATTCTAAATCAAATTCTAGTACAGAGGTTCCCAAACTGTGGTACGTGTACTCCTGGGGGTATGTGAAGAACTAGTTAGGGGTACACGAGATCTAAGTAGGTAATGGCAGACACAAGAAAACATGAGGAATTTTAAAAATTTCCAGAATTTTGTTTTTCCAAGTTAATACTTGCTGATTAATAACTATACCACTTGAAAACTTGATTATTACAGAGTGTAATTTTTAGCCATACTTATAAGTTAAGTGAAATTATTACAATACTAATTTCATTTGTTTTGGTGTTGAACTAATACTATTGTAAAAATGCAATAAAATGTAAAATAAAAAATAAGTCCAGCAAATATATTATCAATTCGAGTCATTTGACTCTTAAGCTAACATAAGCCCTTAACATCATTGATAAAAATTTCTTTGCATAGACGGATGGTTGGTGGTGGGGAAATAGGATACGACATTAGGGGGTACGTGAAAATATATAGATTAATCAAGGAGTACGAGAGGGAATAAAGGTTGGGAACCCCTGCTCTAGTACATCATATAGAGAACTTAGAAAATAGCTGGTCAAGACTGTAATGGGTAGTACCGAAAATCGAAATATACTTTTTTGTAGGTGAATATGTGTCTGGAAATGCTATGTTAAAGCTCTGAAGGACTTGAAAAGTGAAATAAAATACAGCAATCCTTTACACTAATACGAGAACATATCTTTCAATTTTCAGAAATTCTAAGCATATCCAACATATTTCATACAAAATAAAATTTGATGAAAAGAACTTGTTGGTGACTTGTAGATTTACTACTTCCTGAAATTAAACACATCACTTTTACGCCTATATTCCATCTGAAAATATAAAGTTTATTTAGGCTTGGGGCTGTCCATAAATGATGTTACACTTTTTTTCAATATTTTTGGGGGGCGCGGGGCGTTTGTCACAAAGTGTCACACTTCACCATACCCCCTCCCCCCCTTGTAACATGTCACGCTATATTACATAAACATATACTTGAAGTTCAGAAACAAAGCACTACGTTATAGATCATATTTCCAATTTTATTTTTAAACTTTATGTGTTTTAATGACATTTGTGAGCATAACAACAATAATAATGATTATATGTGTACTTATTTTGTATGAAATAAGATTGAGGTTTACTACAAAAAACCTAATTAATATACAATTGTAATAAAATATTAATATAAAAAAGGAATTGAAAACAGTAGTATTTTGGAATTTGATATACTTTGCTTTAAATCTTATCTTTCTGAACACAAAATACTCTTAAACGGATTGAATTTAAAAAAAGAAGTGCCTCAATAAGATCAACCTGTTTGTGCCACTGCCAGTTCTACCACTCACCCAGGTGGGGCAACGTATCTTTTATTGGACATTTCAAGGGTGTGACGGGGGAGGTTTTCTTCTAATGGTGAAGAATTTCTGCTGCTACCATATTCTCAGAACCTACCCTGAATGCCTTTTTCAAAAAGAAAGGAATATAAGTGAAAAAAAATATCACATGAAAGTTGTTTTAGCCCTGATTAAAAAATACCCTCAAATTCTGGTAATTTCAAAATAACTTCAAAATTTAATCTGCTGATTTTAAATGTTTTTATTTTAACCAAAATGTGTGATGTCACGCTTCTTGTTACCCCCTCCCTCCCCCTTGTCACAATTTCACGAACCCCCCTCCAAGCGTGACATCATTTATGGACGACCCCTTATATCACCCTTTACAATCTGGCCAAATATTTTCTTATCACCCTGCCTTGCAACTTTCTTCTAAATTTCGGGCTTTTGCAATAAATCCAAGAGCTTTCTTGGTATGCAGTTTTATTTTGTTGAAAAATTTTTTAATTTATCCATTAAATGAGCAGCTTAAATTACAGATATTATGTCAAGGTTAGGATTGGAGACACCTATAAGGTTTTTACTTTTTTTTTATCTTTTAATTTTTTGATGTTTGCATGTTATGCAATTTAATATTATGACACTGTTTATTTTAATGGTGTTCATCTAATTTTTTTATATATTCTTTAATTTAAAGAAATTCTTTTACAACAGATTATTTTAAAGAATTTCTTAAATTTTTCTATATTTATCAGCCAGGTTTTATAATGTAAAATTGCTTTACCAGAATTTAAACAATAGCAAAGACCGCAGGATACAAATATGTATCTTATTTCTGTAGCATCTTGCTGTTGTGCATAATTGTTGCTGTCGGCTTTGTATTCAGGTATCAGCTCTAAATAAATGAGATTTGTTACTCTAGAAAATACAATCCTGATTAGTGTCCATGATATTTTCTAAATTTAAATCAAGCTTGATTGATTTTTAAATTAATAGATGTATTAATTTGATCCAAATTTTTTTATAATGAGAGTGTATGCTTATTCTTCCGGATATTTAAATTTGTTTAATACTAATTCTATATCAAATGGTACCAATCATTTTTTAAATAATCAAAACCAGGAATTGTACTTGCATTTTCAATCAATATTATAAACTGAATTTGTTTAATTGACTACATCAGATGATCTATTTAGTATTGTTGTAAAAAGTGTTTTTGCACATTTCATAATCTCGACACTTGAGTATTTATCAATCAGTGTAACTGTGAAGTTAAAGAAACCTCTCAGTATCAGATATGAAAAATCTGCATTGTAATTTATCATGGAAATGACATTAAAATATTTTACTGACTTCTAATGCTTTTGTATTAAGAAATGCTTGATTTTTTTAAATTTACAGATTCTCAAATTCAAATCTATTCAGAATGTTAGAAAAATTTTAAAATAAGTTATTGAGTTATTATTTTTTTTAAATTTAAAATGAAAGGTAAAACTACTCTGCTACTACAAACTAAAATGGCACTATTCTCAAAGAAGGTTTAAATTGTTAGTTAACATTCAAGCATCTTAAATAAAATAAAAAATAATTGCAGCTTTAATTATCAACATTTACTGCAGTTTCCTATTTGGAGTCCTTCATAAAATTAAAGAATAAATATTCTTATATGGATTAATATTGAAATTTAAATTTTGCCTTTAGGTTAATGTTTTTAACAATGAGTAAATTTATTATCTGAAACAAATGGTTGAATGCAATCTTTTGTTTTTTGATGAAACAAAGAAAAAAGTTATTACTTCGCTTTTACTTGTTAAGCATATATCAGTTCCCTTTCTTTTGAAGTATCAATGTTGATTGATCTTCATATGGCAGTTTTATTTATCTGATGAAATGTTACAATCTTATTAATCTTGATAACTATTGGACATCTTTGATATTTATTGGCTGGGTTGGGTTTTACAGTCGATTGTAGAAAACCAAATGACTAATGTATATTTTGAGATTTAATTATATCTCCAAAAGCTCCCAAAGACTAATTTTGTTCTTGCATTCTGCATAGGATTTGAAAGATTACATGCGTCAAGCTGGAGAAGTTACTTATGCTGATGCACATAAGCAACGAAGAAATGAAGGGTAAGTTACACTTTTAAAATAATATTTGCTAGATTGGTAAAAAAAATTTCAAGAATATTTCTCATGGTAATTGATTTTGCTTTTCACTTCTAGTGTTGTTGAATTTGCAACCTATTCTGATATGAAAAATGCATACGACAAATTGAATGACACAGAACTGAATGGTCGACGAATTTCTTTGGTTGAAGATCGGCCACATCGCAGTAGAAGGTAATTTTGATTTTATTTGAATAAATATAAGTTCTAGTTGCTATTCTTGATTTCTAAATAAGTTTGAAATTGGCCTCCTACCCATGCAAGAATTTAAAATCAGATTTTCGTGATAATTCATTCTAGTTTAATATTTGAATTTAGGATTTATATTATCTTTTCTATATGTATTGTCCTATTTATCTTTAGTTTCTTATTATTGCTTACATTTCAAGTATTATACACCCTCAGACTTATTATATTTTCTAAATTGTATTTTATATTTTCTCAATACTGTTGAAAATTTTAGCACATTGTTGACCGGTCACGAGTTAACGGGTGTTTTCATGCCCAAATGTTGTTGACCGATCACAAGTTAATTTGTTTCAGTTCCACATTCAATTACAAAATAATAGCTGGTGACATGAGATAGCCTCTGTGTAAAATTTCTGGTCAACAGTGTGTTAAGATGTGTCAGGTCTGAAAGCCTCTTCTGTATTTGTCTGATCCGAGCTGACTTTTGCTTGATTAATTGTAAATTACCCACATATTTATTGTCCATTGGTCAGTTTTTTCATGGATTTGGTTTTAGGAAAGAGTCTGCCCAAAGTAACTTTAATATTAAGACGTTTCAAGCATTTGTTTATTGTTAGTTGAACAATAAATATTTAGCACATTGCTTTTATGTTTTGAGATTTGGCATCTTACTCTAGCATTTTGTGGTCCAACTCAATTTATTTTTCAACCCAAAAAATATTGCAGGTCGCATTCAAGATCAAGTTCTAGATCCCGTTCTAAAAGTCGCAGTCGCTCCCGTAGCCCTCTTCATAGTCGCTCTCATCACAGTCGCAGCAGAAGTGCGAGATCTCGCTCCAGATCACATTCTATGTCCCATTCAAAATCACCTGCCAAGTCTGCATCTAGATCTCCACCGAGAGAAGAGACCATGAATTACAGGAGCAAGAGTCGATCTGCTAGTCGAGACAGGTCTGGCAGTCGGAGCCGAGAGATGTCTGCAAGCAGATCTCGATCTCACTCAAAGTCCAGAAGTCCCAATACAAAATATGAAAATGAAGATTAATGTTTTCTTCAATTTTACAGATATCATGTGTATATTGTCATTAAATTTCTATGTCAGTACTTTATGCTCTGTACAGAGTATCATTCCTAAATATAGAGGATTTTTTTTTCTCATACTAGATGTTTGGTTAAGAATGATTTCTTTGTGTATCTATCAAGTTTGTTTCAGTGTAATATTTTTCCATGTTTTTTTTTTTTTTCTTTTGGTCCACTTTTGTGATAATTAAGACAGTGGGACCATATTACGAGGATGAATATGAGACAATTTGGTTAGTTAGAAATTGCTCTAATATATATTGTTAAAAATGCATTTCATGTTATATATCTTGGTTCTGTTTGTTAAAGATGAGGAAGCCAAGTGTGAAGTCTAAAAGGAATTTGATAACAATAAAATTTGAAAGTTAATTTTAAAGGGTTTTATTTAAAGGGCAATGCAGTATGTAAGGTACAAAGCAATTTTTGTAGTGGAAATTCTCATTTAGAGGGGGAAAAAAGTATGTTGAAACCATTTTAATTGCATCAGAACTAAAATTGATTTGGCAATGCTGTATTTATTATAATTAAAAAGCAATTTACATTTTTAAATTATTGCAAAAATTATTCATGCCAAATTTTAAACTTGTAGTATGATTGTACTGAAATAAAATTCAATAAATGTCATCTTCTGCAACTGTGTGTCTGGTGTAAAATCATTTCATTAGTTCATTCACCATTTTGATATGTTGATGCTATGGACTGACATAATTCATGTTCATTTCCTTGGATAACTAAAGGCTGGAATTTATGATAAGGTGCAAGTATTGTATCTTGAATAGAAAAATAAATCTTCCCTTTAAAAAATTTTGGAACTGTATTTAAAAGAATTACTGATTGGCATAGGAAAAAGGATTTATATAGCTTTTTTGTACCGGTTCTGAGATGTTACAATTTTCAGGTGCAATCTTTTATTGGAAAGGCCTTTGATCATCCAGTGTTGGAATTAAAAAAAAGAAATTAAGACATAAGATTTTGTTTTTTTAGGTATATGGAGTTTGATTACAATTAATATTTGACATCTTCCTAAAAACTGGGGCAATGAATAAAAAATTGCAGATTATTTTTTTCTTTTACCACTTATTAAACTAAGTATTCTGTAAAAAATTAAATTTACAAGTTTATTTCTTTGCCGAATAAAAGAATTGTTTCTTCCCATCAATTAAAGACCAGTTTTAGTAAAGTAAGAGATGGGACTAAATTTTCCTAATTTAATATTTTTATGCTCTAAATCGCTTGTTATAAATTTATTTGTATTTCTTACAATATGTGTCAATATTGTTCTCTCAAGATTTTTGAGATACTTATTACTTGGCACTTCATAAATATTAGATGAAACAAATTAAATTAACTTTTTTGAATTTTGTTAATTTTCAGAGAACAAAATTTGATTACTGTTGGATATATAGAGCAATCACAATAAGATTGTAAATGAAACACAGAGATGTCAATATTTTTTGTTTATTTACTGCTAACTCTAAATAGTATTAGAAATAACAAGTCAAAACTGTTGAAAAGTAGTAACATCTCTCTGAAAATTTTCATAAGATTTATGCAAGGCATATATTAAGCTCTATTTGGCTATGTGTCAATGGTTTATATTTCTTGGATAACTGAATGACAAAACAGCCAATAAAAACAATTGCTATGCAAGCGATCAGATTTATTATGTAAAGGTTATCCATCCCATTCAAAATGAATGTGAATCAATTCTCCAGAAGTCTAAAAAAATTGTAGTCTCTGTGCATTTAATGGCTTCATATAAGGCGATCCTTAACAGATTGCTAAGACCTCTCAACCAGCGGGAATGGTCTCCTCTAAACTTTCTCATATACTTTTCCAAAAAGGTGCGGTTTCTCCTCCCCCCATGTGGATAAAAAAATTCGAACCTACTGTAACCAGAATCCAATGACTATCGGAAGGTTTTTCATTGTAGATTATAGTGATTGTAAAATATTTAGGTAAAGAATGAAATTCAAAGAGATGTGTACCAATTAAAATGCATCTATCGCACACTGCTAGGTTTCACTCTTGCTTGGCTCAAGGAAAAAGTGATGTAATTCGGTCAATAGCTTCCGCGTGCACAGAGATTGGAACCAGTATGCATGCATGTGTTGAATTGGATTAGAAAAATTATTTATGCAATTTGAACGCCTTTTTTTACCTGATTGACACAAATCTGCAATTAAGGTTAGAAGGCCACAAACAAAATTTCATTTATCTAAATTTTGTTAAAGTTATTCCGATTATACAGACAGTCAACCCTTTGACGGATTTGGCCTAAAATTTTATACAGACATACATTCATGATGATAAAACTGTGTACCAAATTTTATCCATCAAGCTATCCAAGTTTTTGAGTTATAGTGTTCACATCAACGCAAACAGACTTACCGTAGATGAATTTTGTCCAAAATTTGTTAGAAACCTACAAATTATGTGTTAAGATCACATACCAAATTTCATCCCCATAGCTCTAATAGTTTTTGAGTTATCGTGTTTACAGACAGACATAATTCTAAAGTTGTGTTTTTCGGACTCTGGGAGGTCTAAAACGTGGAGATTTGTCAAAATCTCAAGTTCGAATTTTTTGATGATTACAATACTTTCCCTTTGTGTACGAGAAAGTAAAAAGGTTTGTTGGCTTAGACATTTGAACAGGATTTAGATATGCACCATCAAAGCTAAATTCATTTTCTTAAATTAGCTAAAATAATTATATAAACTAGCATGCATTTTTATGTACAGTTTTTAGTTTTAAATTTAAATATTGGCACTGAAAAATAAAGTAGTAATTACACAATGGATTACTCTCTAAGTTAATTATAATTAACTGAGACTGATGGAAAAACTGAAATATATATAAAAAATTCCTCTAAGTATGAGTCGAGAGTTGCATAACTGCATTAATTTTTACTTTTTGTCATGAGATAGATGTTGCAACTCATAGTTTGAAGATTGATTTCAATATCATACATAAAAGTCGAAATTATTTTCAAATCAAAATCCTGCATGTATTATACTGGGATTATTTGACATTAATAAACCCTATTTAATTAATATTTCAGAAATAGAAAATCTATAAAATTAATTCTGACATTCAATTTATCATCCCAGAGCATGTGTAATCCTTAAATTTTTATGTAGTAATGAAATTTGATACCACAGGGCTTATTTGGAAGCAGTTATTTTAATGAATTTTCTAAAAATCTGCTACAGTTATGGAATGCAAGTTTGAAACTACTTTGCTAATGTGTGTGGGAAGAAGGCTGTTTTTTCATCATTACAATTCATTTTAGCTATTGAAATTAAGCCATTTTCCAATGGCATTGATAGATATTAGAATGTCATTAGCGGCTTCAGAGCTGAAGACTGAATGGTGAAAGAATAATGAGACAAAATTATGACATTTTCCACATAATTATTGATCAAGCTACTTATTTTATTATCAGCCTTGATTGGAGATCATAGTGATTCAAATGGTATGAAATGGAAAAAATTGTTTAAGACTAACATGATTACATTCTGGAAGAAGAAATGAGTGAGTTATGGATGGTATAAATTAATTTAAAGTTAACCTTATCATAATTCAGATCTAGATCACAACAGATTTTTTAATTCTTTTCTTTTCAATTAATTTAAGATTTGTTCAAGGAAAGGTGTCTTCTGGAAAAAATATCTTTAGCTACTGTTTTTTACTCCATTATAATTTAAATGGTTCATTTTCTTTTAAATAGAAAAGAACCAACTGGTCAAATTTGTTATATTGTAATTTCAAAGTAAGAATAGTGTATTTCCTTTCCTTTTTAAGAAAGCTATTTTTCCAGTTAATAGTACATTCAGTATATTTTCTTTTCCAAAAAGAATTTATGCCTCTTCAAAAGTAGTTTTAAAAGAAAAAAAAGTTAATTTATCCCCCCTCCCTTTGTCACACTTCACCATACCCCCTCCCTCCCCCTTGTCACACTATATTACATAAACTTGCAGTTCAGAAACAAACCACTACGTTATAGATCATATTTCAAATTTTATTTTTAAACTTTAACTATATGTTTTAATGAGATTTGTGAGCATAACAATAATAATGATTATATGTGTACTTATTTTGCATGAAATAAGATTAAGGTTTACAACAAATAACCTAATTAATAGACAATAGCAATAAAATATTAATATAAAAGAGCAATTGTACAGTAGTATTTTGAAATTTGAAATGGTATTTGATATATTTTGCTTTAAATCTTATCTTTACTTTATGAACACAAAATACTCATAAACAGATTGAATTAAAAAAAAAATAATCGCCTCCATAAGATCAACCTGTTTGAACCACTACCACTCACCCAGGTGGGGCGACGTATCATTTGTTGGACATTTCAAGGGTGTGATGGGGGAGGTTTTCTTCTAATGGTGAAGAATTTCTGCTGCTACCATATTCTCAGAACCTACCCTGAATGCCTTTTTCAAAAAGAAAGGAATATAAGTGAAAAAAAATCACATGAAAGTTGTTTTAGCCCCGATTAAAAAATACCCTCAAATTCTGGTAATTTCAAAATTTAATCTGCTAATTTTAAATGTTTTTATTTTAACCAAAATGTGTGACATCACACATGTTACCCCTCCAATTTGTCACAATTTCACGAACCCCCTCCAAGTGTGATATCATTTGTGGACGAATGAATTCCCTATCAATGTAATGTAAAAATATCGTTTACAATTCAAATTTATTTTGTTTCGTCTGAAGTTAAAAGAAAAAAATCTTTTAATTTCTGAAATACCTTTGTTTCTTAAATACATCCATAAATTTCATTCTGAGTGACAGTAAATGAATAACTTTTAAAGATTTTAATTCACGCAAGGACTTTACTGATGTACAATATATTCAATCAAAAAAGCAATAAAAAATTTCTCTTTTTAAAATATGTTAGATATAAATTGTATTGTTTATTTTGAAGTTTAATGTACAATAGTTGTATTTGAAGATCTGAAAACTGCTTCTTTATTAAATTTACTTATTGAAATTATTTTGAAATAATCACAAAAATTTTAATTATAATAATTATTACTTTATTTATTAAAATTATTAACAGTTTATTTTTTTAATTATGTATTACTTATTAAAACTTTTTTAGCATCAAAAATAAATCTTTACCACTATTTTTTTAGTTTGAAAATTCTTCTCATTTTTACACACAATTTTCTTAATTTGAATTTTTAGCTAAATCCAATTTTCTTTCGTGGTCCTGTCAGCTTCAAATTAGCCATATTCCACTATATAAGATTTTAACTATCTTGGAAACAGATGGTGATCAGGGTCAGTTTGGGTTCATGGCTTAAGAGCCAATGTTCGACCATGCTGCACCAATCAATGAGCGAAATTCTGTGATCTGTGTCAGAGTGTTACTTAATGTATAAGGGGTATTTTTTTCAACCTCCGATGGGACATAAAATAAAGTCAAGTATGAAAAACAAAATGGTTATATTACCATCTGGAAAAATTACTTTTCGACACAGCATAGCCTTCTTGAAGATCGAGACATTTGTGATACTTGATGGATGAGTTTTCAAATAGTTTCTTTATAGTAGGTTGCTGCTAGAGCAATGGTTCCCAACCTATGGTCCGCGGCCCATTTGTGGACCGTAGATAGCTTATTGGTGGGCTGCAGAAAGCTATTCACAAGTCAAATTCAGGGGTAAAGAAAGTGAAAGTATGTACCATCAAATGAAGAAGACTTGTTAATTAAAGTATTATGCGACCAAACTCCAAAATCGTTTCTTTGAACAGTATCATTTGTTCCGTTGTGAATGAATGTTCGGCAACAATATCCAGCAATTGCCAAACTTGCACTGAGGCATTTGATGGTTTCTCGACTACTTATCCGCTTGAACATGATTTCGCAACTTTAGTTTTTTTAAACATAAGTACATAAACAAAACTGAATGTGGAATGTGCATACACATATATATGTGTGTGTATGTGTTTGTATTTTTTTTACTTGTATGTTTAGTTACTGGGCCTCGAAATATTTTCACACAACAGGTAGTCTGCACAACAAGAAGGTTGGGAACCACTGTGATAGAGTGTTTGAGATAGGTCTCCTTGGCATCTTGAATTTCTTTGTCGGTGTGGAAACAATGTCCTCCTAAACTTGTCTTCCAATCTTGAAAAAGGTGAAAGTCACCTCTGTATGTCTCTCAAACTACTTGGTCAACTTGCTGAACAGAGCCTTCACAAGTGATAGATTTGCATCCTTGTCCATCTTCATCCTGAACATCAGTTCAGCTATCTTTAAATTTCCAACACCATCTAATTAAGTTGGCTCCATAAATGTGGCTCACTCTGCCATGAATTTCTGCCGAGCTATGCCCTTCTGTCTGTAGAAAAAGAGAGAGACACTGAACAGCTGGCACTTGGCTGGAGAATCAATTATACTGACCATGTTAAGCCCAGCTCAGCACCAAATGATATGTTGGACTGAACAGTGATATATGATATGGTGGGAAAGCTTATTAGTAGAGCAGTGTACAAATTCGCATTGTATGGCTTAGCTGGTCAGTGTGATTGGAGGTTGAAAAAAAATACTCCTTGTACTTACCATCCTAGTTAAATTCTAAAGATTGACTTCATTCTAGATAGATTCTTCATGATGCATAATTACATAAGAAATATTCTAAACATTTGCATAGTAAATATAAATTTATTATATTAATTTTAAAGGTTACATTTACAAAGACACTTAGAGATTCTTATTTAAAAACAATTAATACTGTGATTCAATTTAAACAGCTGCATAGAATAAAGCAAGCAATTGCATACTTTAATTAAAATAAAAGAATTACACTAACATACATTTACATGACAAAAATATTTCAAAGTATAATTATGTTTAAATAAACAATATCTGTATATCATGTGTTTTTATAAAGCAATTTTGTGATATAACAAACTTTTATAACAGGTAAAAATTAATTTCTGAGTATAAAAAATATTGTGCTAAAAAGATATTTAAAAAAATATATATGAGCAGCATGGGATTTATTTAAATTGCTTAAGGTTCCATTATTTGTCCACAATACTGTTTCAACATCTGTACTTCTGTTTTGGTTAGATGCTAGCTCTTTTTAAAGAAATTTAAATATAGAAGAGAGAGAGAAAATATTTTAATTTCATTAAAATATTTTCTCTCTCTCTCTTCTTTTGCCCCTCTTAATTAAGCTGTCTATATTAAAAAATCATTTAGATCAAGAAAGAAAATATAAGGAATGTTCTGCTAAAAATTGTTATAACTTCATTTTAAAAGGAGGAGACAATAAAAAATACATAATGTCAAATGTTTCACTAAAAAATTATCAAACAGGTTATTTAAATAATACCCACTCAAAAGATCAACAATGGATTTTTCATAACTTGTAACATATCACAGATCTTAATCATTTACATAAAAAAGTACATTGTTTAACACACGGAAAAATACTTATGTATCACAATTTTCATTCCTTTTTGTTTTACACTTGCTGCGGTACTAGAATAAATAATTTTATCTGATTGTCAAGATCAGAGTAGGAAATAATAAAATTTTCCCATCTATTTTCATTAAAAATTATTTCATATGAAGTAAACTTTTTAAACATCCAGATTTTGCGCATGCGAAAATATTTATGGATTTTTCACTTCACATTTTTACTTATTTTTCCAAACAAAATACAGTACAAAGTCTTTTATCAACCTTAAAAGTGGATGATCAAAAAAAAGATGAAATTATAAAACCGTACTAGAACCTACTAGAATCAATTTACTAACAAGGAATTACAAAGGGTGTATTTATATAAAAACCTTGAATAGATAATGTCATACAAGACACAGAATTCATAAGGAAAAAAAATTAAATAGATAATATAATACAAGACACAGAATTCATAAAACAAAATCACAAATTTGAGGAGCTAAAATTCTGACAGCTTAAAAATAATTATCCTTTAGCTGAAAAAGAAAACACAGTCTTCTTAGCAGTAGGAAAAAATGAGAATGTCTCTTTCTCAGTTTCTTTTACTTTAGAATGAGCTGGATAGTAACCCGATTTCTTTTTATAAAAACTCACTTCCAAAATTTTAGACTTGTAACTCAAACCATCCATCTGCTTCTGAGCTTTAGCTGCCACCATTTCACTGTGAAAACAAACAAATCCATATCCTTTGCTTTTCTGTGCACTATCGGTAGCAACTCTGACACTCTGAATTGCACCAAATTTTTTGAAAAGATCTCTCAGCTCATTCTCGTCCATATCTTTAGGCAAATTCTTTATGAATAAATTATTGGGCTGGATAGGCTTTTCTTCAACTTCCTTGATGGGATCTGCTGTTGTTTTAACATTGTCCTTGTACACAAAAGGCTGGACAACAAGTTTCTTGTTATTTATCACTCTATTGTGCATTGCTTCAATGGCAATTTTAGCAGATGAATGCTTCTGAAATCTAACAAAACCATAACCATTTGACTGACCATCAGTCTGAGAAACTTTTGCATCTAAAATTTCACCAAACCTTTCAAATTCTCCTACCAAATTATAATCATCCCAACTCGGATCAATATTTTTCACAAAGACTTTTTTATAATACCCACTTTCAGTAGAATCAGCAGGACTGTCAGAAGTCTTTTCATGTTTTACATAAACAGGTCTACCAAAAAGATTCCTTCCACTCATTTCTTTTACAGCATAGTATGCACTGTGGGGAGTATCATAAGAGATATGGCCTTTGCACAAAGATGATAGATTGCTATCAGTCTCAATATTTGCTGATAAAATTCTGCCGTATTTTCCAAATATTTCGCACAGTTTTGATACATCAGTCTTTGGGCTAAGATTTTCTATTAATATAGACCTTTCCATGATGAAAAAATCAGAAAATTATCTAAAAGGGAAAAAAATTATTTTTCTTAGAAAAATATATAAAATATCTTTTCTTAGTTTTTTAAAAGAATATATTTAAAAAAAAGTAGAAATAACCATTTAGTTTTATTTTAAAATTGTTCTTAAGTAGAAAAAAAATCCCCCTTTCTAATTTCTTAAATATTTTTTCTTACTTCTGTCATGTTACTTTTACTAATTTGTGCAATAAATTTCAATAAAATTAAAAGTAATTCAACAATAAATTAACCCTCCAAGCACCCAATTATTTTCATATTACAGCCTTCAGGTTAAAAAAGTCGGCTTTTCTAACCTGAAGGCTATAATATTTATTATAAGACCAGACGCATATTTGTAACCAAAGGAATGCCAACTATAACTCAAAAATGGACGGTGAGAAAAATCTGCTGAGATTCTAGAAACAAGAACAATTGTTCATTCTGGCATTTACTGCATAACCAGGAAGCCGAAATATTAGCCAATGTCTAACCCACACGTTTGTACAGGCTGGGCTTAAAAAGTAAATGAACCAAACCTTTTTTGAATTTGATCATATCTATGAAATTTTTAAAAAATGTTATCCATGGATGTTTTAGAAAATATACATATAAAAATGAGTCATATGCTTTTGAACTGAATGCAACAAATGGAAAAGGCTGGTTTTGTCACTCAGAGTGTCACAAACATTTCACTATTTTAAGAAGATTTAATTATTAGGAGAACAATAGATTTTTTTAAAAAATTCAAAACATTTTCAAACTACTTGTAAAGGCACTGGGCATTTTTTTAGTAGGTTTATGAAATTTTGGAATAATACTTGAAAAGCATAGAGATATTAAATATTTAATTAAATAGCTTAATCTTTAAGGAAAACAACATTCCAAGATTTATTTAGTTTTTAAAATTAAAATGGAATTTTTTTTTGTCCAAATTTGCTTAACAATCCATAATATGACTTAGTCTGAATAACTTTGATGAAGACATGGCTGTTAATTTTCCTTAGAGAGTTGATTTTCTAATCTAACTAAACTAATAAGAATTAGGCTAAGAACTCATAGTGATACTTTTCTGTATAACAATTCAAAAACAAGTCTTTTCAATTATGTTTGCCAGTAACATAACAGAGTTGTTTCTACATTTTATTCAAATACATTTACATGTAATTTACTTTTTAATTAAACAGAAAACAGCTAGTATATTTTTGCATTTAGCAGAAAATAGTTTTGACAGGTGTTCAGAAATAATAAAGACAATTTTTAAGCTGGAATTATAAACTTATATAAGTTTCTAATCCACCCTCCTATATTCAAGAATACTAATGATTTCACCATTGTTAATTGACATCTGAAAGTGATAACTATCTTTAATTTTTCACAAAAATATTTTGGTTGAATATGATGTTACTGCCGACAAACAGTGGTATATTCAAATCTGTTACGATAGATATTGTGGTTCACATATCATAAAAGATAGTTCTTTCACTCAAGTTACATACACTCATCTCTGAAAATAAAAGAGTGTCGCAAGTTTTAATTTTAATATCTGCATCATCATACCTTACAAAAATACTAATTATAGGTGGTAATCATTTTTCTATTTCTATCCAAGAATATCAACTATAAATAGTGGATTCACCCAAAGATTGAAGCATATATATAGGTAGCAGACCAGTGATTAATTAATGACATTTTTTGACAATGGATATGAAAAGATTAAAATAATTACAAATAACAATATCGTTGTTACTGCTAGATTTGATTTTAATTTCCTGTTTGGAAGTTATACAAGGGCTCATATGATACAATTGGAAGTTACCCCAAACTTAATGCTACACCAGCCAGTGGTCACATGAAACAATCTACCTAATTCTTCACATTTTTTAAAGGGACCTGATAACAAGCTGCTCACTTCTTAATTGAGTCTTTCTACCTCAGATGCCTAAATCCTACTTACGGGATTGCCAAGTGAAAAATTCAGAATCAGTTATACACCAGCTACCATTAAGATCGATTTAAAAATTGAATTAAATAATTTACCATTTCAGCTCCATTAATTAATTGTTTTATATTTATTTTACAACTAATATATTATGAAAAATACTATTTCAATAAAAAAAAACTGCAATTAAAATATTAAGTCACAAATAGAAGTCTCTGCTTTAAGTAAAGATTTTTAATAAAATCAGACAAAGCAAAAAACTTTAATGCAAAAAATGCTGCATTACATCAATACCTTAAATCGATGAGTCACGCTTATAATCACATGAAATTCACATCAACAACGATTATTTATGTAAACAAGATAGTGAAGACAGATTTGAACGAGCCACAGAGAAGTGGAGTGAGCTTACAAAACCAAAACTGAAACTTCAGCTGTTGTTAGGATAACAGTTACAGTTAACTGTTGCTCGTACAGAATTTTTTTTTAAATCACCGTGCTGCATCCAAAGAAAAAGGGAGATTCTATTGATAGTTTTTGTTTATGTATTATTTCAAAATATTTAATTTATTCATTATTGATTATACAGAAGGCTCTGGCAGAGGAAGATTTCAAATAGTGTTGTAGGACGAGTTTTCTGTTGTTTATTTTGGGTAATGTAGAACTTCCACTACGCCGACCGACTTCCTGTGTAATGCTTCTTCAAGGAGAATCTTCAAAATTTCAACACTCTGTTTGAGGATATACGTTAGTAGAGTTTTTTAATGTTATGGCTTAGTGATACTTTTAAAATATTCAATTTGATGTTCCTATTGCTGTAGCTCGCAATATTTACTTAAAATAAGATAATTTACCTCATTTTGTGGAAAGACTGCCATGATTGTACGTTATCGCTCTTTTGCGACTTTCGGGTCTATTCTGGTAGCCCCGGTTGGGAAAAGTGACGTCTCCCAACCCAACAAGGGGTACTAGAATAGATCCCTTTGTTTGGCGGTTAATTTAATCGCCGGGACTCACATTTTATAATGAAGATTCTATCACTAGAACATTTAGGGGACAGTCCACAAATTCAAATTGATGAAGACGAAAATTATTTTCCCCCACCCCATTTCACAGAAAGCTGATAATGAAATGAAATTTTCATCAATGGTTTTGATTGATGCGCATATTTTCATGCATTTTCGTAAAAATAGATAAAATATTCGTGAAGATATAAAGGTTCATTCAAAAAATTACTAATTTTCCCGCTTTTTTTGCTTATAACATGCAGAGTTTTCAACCAAATTATACGAAACTTATAGAATATATGACAAAATGTGAAAGAAGCTTTGTAATAAAATTTGAATATTAAAGAAATATAAGTATTTTTAAAAAATTGGTTGTAATTGAGATATCAGACATATATTTGAAAAAGCTAATGTCATTCCACCAAAAAAATCAAATCCGTTGTTTGCATTCTTTGCTGATGAGAAAGTGGATGAACCTTCTTATATAAGGAGGAGTATATAGGCCCCAGTTCAAACTGAAAATCAATTTTGTTTTAATTGTGTTTTTCATTAATATACGTAATTCTGAATTAATTTTGTTTTTCATTAATATACGTAATTCTGAATTACCATTTTTTCCCCTCACATTCTTGTACTAGTGTTATGAAAGGGGGTTGCTGGTAAGCAGCTTTTAGAATTTTATACCAAAAGGACCCCTCCTGGTATGTCCGGATTTCAACTAAAAAAATTATGGTAATCCTAGCTGTATGCCAAATGCAGTACTGTTAAATAGTACAGCCTATAAAGAACCATCGCAATGTTAATGTATGCAATTCTTTGCATTGTTGAAGTTGAATCCAGATTCCACACTTCAGATATGGTAATTGGAAGTTTTCATCACAGTGAAGGGTCAATATATTTCTTTTCAGAAGATTTTCAATCAATCTTTTCTGTACAAAAGTAAATTCAAATTGACACTGAAAATTATCAAAAGCAGATCGTTTTATTGTACTTAAGCACAGCTAAATTCAAGGACAGCAATATTCTTGACATATCATAACATAAAATATTGATCTGAAATATCAAAACATAAAATATTATAAAATATCGATATGAAATATCAAAACATAAAATATTGATCTGAAATATCAAAACATAAAAAATTGATCTGAAAAATTTTAACACATAAAAATTAACATAAAAAAGGAAATCATATACATATATATATATATATAATACATAATGAAAAATACACATAAATAGCATAATATGCTTCAGTTGTAAAAATAGTAATGCATAATTTGCATCCAACTATTTAAGTATTCCATACAGTATACCAAAAGAGAAATGCAATTATAACTAACAATGTACAAGCATAACACTTAACAAAGCAAAAAGATAAGTAGAAAATAAGGGAATCTTGCAGCAGCACAAACTCATTGGCACAGGCAGTTAAAATTCTAAGATTGCTTAGTAAGTAAAGTTGCTTAGTGTGATGTATTTATAATCTACTACTACACAGGATTTCAGCAGTTTCTTCAAGCAATTGAATATGATATTCAATTCACTTCAGTCTAGATAAAAAATTATTTCTTAACCATTATTATTTTATTTTTGGAAGTTCAATACATTTTTTCTGTGATATTAGTTCACTTTTATTATTCTAATCTGTTCATTAATACAGAAACTAATGTTAAACAGTAGAATACATGTTCTGTAATTCCTGAATAAGAAATAATTATAATTCCTGACTACTTAGAAAATTAATTTTATACAGCAGAATTCCTGTCTATTCAGAAATAAACTATTAAAGATAATATAAAAATCTGACTGCAGATTTGTGCCACCTGAAGTTCTAGTGTGATTCTAAAAAAAGCTAATTTTTCATATTAATAAAAAGAAAACACTAAATATGAATTAAAAATTTTAAAATGATATATGCGCTCAATCAGCATTTCAGGCAGAGTAAATGATTAGCATGAAAAAGCAAAAATATGTTAACAATATCATTACATGCCATCAAACAATGCACTACTACAAATGACTTTATTCTGAATTAATCAGTTTTTACTGTTATATATTCAAGAATTAGATGTATTTGAACAATGAAAAAATATTCTGTGCATAAAAATCATGTAAATTAAATTTGATTTGTTTAATGTGATCTTGTTTTGAAATTACAAGAAAGCTATTAAGGAAAGACCTCACGACTTTGAATTATGGTAGAAGTATGAAATCCAAACCAGTGCCTCAATGTCTTAATTTTTAAAACATACAAATGATAAATCTTCTTCAGACATCATATCATATACATTAAAACCACTAGAGAATTTCAATAAAAATAATTAACAAATTTTAAAGACATAACAATTATATATTACAGGGATGAGATGTTAGCTCAAAAAATAAATAAAAATAAGGACAAATAATTTCCTTTGCTTCATGCAATTGTGTAAAGTGTATTAGCTCTTTATAAATTATAATAATGTATCATATACTGATTTCTGTTTTATTTCTTTTATTTTTATAAATTTTTGAAAAGGTAACAGCACAATGATTTTGCACCTTATAAGGCAAGAGGGGTCGAGATATTGTACAGTTACAATGACAGATTCATTTAGCATTATTGCTATTTGAAACATTTCCTTAATTGTTAAAGAAGTGGTTTTCTTCCATTTTTTTAATTGTGTGGCTTTTGTTGGTAATAGATCTCCATTAACACGCTTCACCCCTTGTTTTGGAGGGCTCCTATCTTTGACAGATTTTTCTGCAATAAAGGATGTGTTTGCATCCTCTGCAAGTTTATTTTCAATAAAGGCTAAAATTTTTGCACAGTCTTCATTAGTATCTCTCTGTTTAATTACTGGCATAGTTGTCGGGACTACATTATCTCTAGAATGCCTAGGTAAATCATCCATTTTATTTTGAGAAGATTTTATTTATGTTTTATTCTCTGCTTTTTTGCTGCATTTGCACACAGCTTTGTAGCTGCCTCTTTCGACAGGAGTTTCTTTTTTTATGTAGTTTATTTATTTGTTTTTGTTCCATTTTTTTTTATTTCTTCATCTTGGTACGCTCTACAAGATGACCTTAAGTTTCCAACTAATTTTTTTTCCCAACATGTTTATGCAAAAAAATTCTTTTTTTTTTTGCAAAATATGCCACAGAGGTTTTGTTTTCTGCTAAAAGGTGGTACTTAATACTTTGAGTGGCACCGAATTTTAATCCTTGTAGAGCTTGCCGATATAATGTCGATTCGTCAGTAGAAGATGAATCAGCTAGTTTCCTAGCCGGTGGAGTTAAGCAGCATGGTTGAGCCTATTTTCCCAGAATTTTCTTTCGAAAATGTAAGATAGGAAGGTTTCTTTTCTTTGTGTAAAAGCGGAATTTTTGGAAGAAAAAGCAAATTTATGCAGGGGAGAAAAAATCGGAAATTCGGAGGGGGGGGGGGGGCGCAATTTTGAGAAAAAAAAAAAAAAAAAAATTTAAAAAAAAAACGAAATTTCTCCAAAATAACAAAAAAGAGGAAGAATCTCATCCCTGCTTTGATTTAAACAGTGTTTCAAAAGGCATTTCAATTCGAAATTAAATGTAGAAGTGGAAAAAAATACATAAAAGCAAAAATATTAATATTAAGCATTTTGGGATGAAAGAAATTTAAATGCAATTATTTTATTGAAAGTCAGGTTGTTGCTTTTTGATACAATGATAATGAAGGTTTTTTTTCTTTGTGTGAAAGAGGAATTTTCGGAAGAAAAAGCAAATTTTTGCGGTTGGGAAAAAAAAAAAAAAAAAACCCGGAATTTTGAGAGAAAAAAGACAAAAAAGCGGAATTTCTTCAAAACAACAAAAAAGCGGAAATTCGCGAAAAAGCGGAAGAATCTCATCCCTGATATTATGTAAAAGCTAAACAAAACTAAACTAAACATCTAATACCATCTCTCATATACAACATTTTAAAAAGATTACAGACGTAAACAAACATGATTTACGTATCTTAAAACTATAAAAAAATCTAGCTAAGTAATCTAGAAATTTAAATGATCTGCTATTTTGAAAACATTGCCAAAGATAACTCTTTAAAATTTATGCCCTTCTTTCATTACGAGAAAGAATTATTATGAGAGATCAGGCTGGTAATTAAATGCATCTTTTAAAGTTACTCCACATTAATGTAAATATATTTTACAGAAGGCACATAAAAGAAAATACTCTCCAAAAATACGGGGAGGAGGGAACTTGCAATTATCTGGTGTATATTTCATGTTAATGATTCTTCATTATTCTAAAAAGGACTGAAAAACTGAAATAATTGAGAAGACTTATTATTATAAAAACTTATTTACTGAATAGGGAGACAATTCTTAAAACTGTTTCAGTTTCAAAGAAAGTAATATCTCTGCTTCAATTACGATTAGATACTGTATTATTCTTTTCAACTGTGATTAAACACTGTATTATTTTTCAAACTTCTTTTCCTGCCTTGAACTTCCTAATTTCAGGATCAGTTTTTATTGCTTTAAGGTATTTTTGTCTTGCAAATTTTTTCTGGTTGAAACTTATTTTCAAATATTTGTATTTGTATTTATAGTTATTCATCTTCTCGAGAGCCTTTGCGGCATCTTCTTCCTTTTCAAAACAAACAAACCCAAATCCTTTACTTTTTCCTGATTCATCCAAAGGTATCTTAACACTCAGTATGGCACCGAAAGACTGAAAAAGATTCTTTAACTCATCTTCAGTGACATCCATCTCAAGGTTCTTTATATGCAAATTGTTCCTTTCAACTGCACGGTCTTTGGCAAATTTCACAGATTGTCGTACCTCTTCTCTTATTTCATAAGGAATAAAAGGTTCAACTACAAGATTTCTTTGGTTCATAGATTCCTTACTCATTTTTTCAATAGCTCTCTGGGCAGATGTAGGTTCCGAGAATTTAACAAATCCATATCCATTTGATTTGCCATCAGTCTCAGAAATCTTGACCTCATCAATATCTCCAAATTTTTCGAATATCTGCATAACATCACATTCATCCCAACTGGAATCTAAATTATTTACAAAAACCTTTGAATCATCAATTTCAGGAACATCAGAGCACTTTTCTAGTTTCTCACATTTTACTACTTTTACATGTACAGGATTTCCCAATTTTTTCTTTCCATTCATTTCTTTGACAGCAATATCAGCACTAGATGAATCAAAATAGCAGATGCGGGCTTTACCCAAAGAAGTAAAAATTTTGCCACACTCAATATTTGCAGATAGAATTCTACCATATTTCCCAAATTCTTTACACAAATCTGTTACGTCAACTTTTGGATATAAGTTATTAATGAATATCATTCCAGGCATCTTGTTTTACTTAAAAATCAGCTACCTGAAAGAAATTTTAAATTATAAAGTATATGGAAGTTATAGTTTACATGCAGTAACAGAAATAATTCATAAATTAATAAGAAACACCAATTGTTATCAAGCAAATTATGATTTCAAACATGACTCATAACATATCATTACACACATGAACCCACTACAGGCCAAAACTGAATTATTTCCTTTTTTTCAAAAAAAAACACATTAATATAATAACATGAATGAAATATTAAAGGAAATGATATTCCTGAATTTTTAAAAAATTAGAACAGATTAAATAACTTTTAATTAGAATTAATTATGTTTTTAATAAGAAAAATCACTTATATTGGATTTGCAACTTTTAGAGCAGTCAGTTTTATAACATTTATGCAACAATCAAAGCTAAAAATTCCACTGTTTAGGTAAAAATAAACCAAGCATCCCCCAAACAGGACAATAGCAAATAATGGGTTATAAACATTTAACCTGTGTGTCACGAAATTATGCATTCAAAAACATTTTAGTTTTTAACTGCATTATTTTGATCATTTGAGGTTGGTATTATTTGGACATGGGTACAATTAATGCATTTCATAAGACTGATAATTAACACATAAATCGCCACGTTAAGCAAGTGTGTCTAGCAGTTAATCGATTTGTTCAAGCCATGTGAATCACACATGGTTCACTTTTGCTTTTCTATTCATAGCTCAGAGATAATTCACACTGGCATATAAATACATAATGACAGCTAAATCGTGGCCTACCAAACAAAATTGGTTGGTTGGCTTAGTTAGGGCCGCCAGTTTTGTTCTAGGAAGGCCTACCCTGAAAGGTGTAAGGTTGAAGTTAGGCCAGTGGGGAAAGCCCTTTTGGGGTCAGGAAAATATTAAGCATCCTATATCTGTTAGAAAAATTTTGCCACCCCTATTAGCACAGGAATATTGTCAAACATGTTTCGTATGCCCAAGAATTTTTGTACGCAACAAACTGGACTCCCTACCTATTCAGTTATCAGATAATGTGATTTTGTTCTTAAGAAATGCTAGAATTGCAATTTTATAGATCTAAATCCTTTAGCTCATCCTCCAGAAGTATTTCATTGTTTTACATAACAAAATTTGATATTAAGAAAAATAAAAATTTTAAGCCTATGTTATTATTTTTGCAAAAGTTGCCAGTCTCACCAATTTCAAGATTCTTCACTACAGTGGCGGCTCCTCTATTTATGCACATGAGCACATGAACCCCCAGAGAAAAACGAAGAAATAAATTTATTAACAAATTAAATAAAATATTAAATATACTTCAGGATTTTTGTCAATTTCCAGGATTAGTTTCCCCCCATTTTAAATACGCTGATACTTGGCTAACGTACTGTTTTTGTAAGTTACTACAGCACAGCGCACTTGGTCTTTCCTCGATCGCATGTGCGATCAAAGAAATGCCCTTGAAAACCAGCTTAAGGAGACAGAAGCGGACAGAGGAGCGGGAGGGGAAAGGCACCGCCGATACCATTCCATTCGCACATCTTCAGTGTGCAGCAGCTCTCATTGCTTGCAGTTATCTCGTTTGAATTCTCCCTTGGTTAGCTATATTCGGCTAGTTATTTCGTTTTTTTATTATTATTTTCCGATATATATTTTTTACGAACTAGTGTAAACAGTTAAAATGACACTTTGAAAAATCAGTGTTTCGGAACTAAAGCAATTACATTTTTCTACATTGTGTTTGGAAAGAAAAAATGAATTGAAATTACTTGGACCAACACCTTTGATAAAACTTATCCAAGACCATCTCACTAGTGCCACTGTTTTTAAAGAAATGTCAAAAGAAATTCAAAATGATTTATGAGACTGCATGCTCACTGTTTGTCAGAACCACTTAAATATGAGATCTCAAAAGCAAGTTTTGTTTCAGGAATAGCAGATGAAACTACTGATGTGCCATCCGTTTCAAAATTGGTTGTCGTTTTTCGATACGTTTTAAGTAACGGACAACCAGTTAGAGAATCTGGGAATTCACGAATCCACCTGAGCATGATGCAAAATCTATAGCTTAATGTATCCAAGCAAGTTTCGAAAAAGTAGTCGCCACACCCGAGAAATTAATATCGCAGAGCTACGACAGTACAAACATGATGAGTGGTCAACACGCTGGTGTTCAAGCTTTTATTCAACATGCCTAAAAAAATGCACAATATGTGTATTGCTACACACATCAGCTCAATTTGATTGTTGGGCAAGCAACCAGTCAGAATCAGCAAGTTCGAGTATTTTTTTTCAACCTGAGTGATATTACTAGCTTTTTCAATAAATCTCCACAGAGAATTGCTAGTCTAGATGAAACTGTTAGAAAAAGGATACCTCACTGTTCAGCTACTAGATGGAATTTTAATAGTCGAACCATCAATACAGTAAGTGAATATAGGGAACAGTTTATTGAATGCATGGGAAAAATAGAGTCAACATCTAAACAAGCTATAGCAATAAATCAAGCAAGGGCTATTCGCCGTATGTTAGAAGACTCGAAATTTGTGTTTTGGTTTACAGTGTTTCACAATATTATGCCACATGTCAATGTGTTATACAACCAGCTTCAAAACATGAACTGATGCAGCACTCATTAGAAAGCAAGTAAACGTTTTCCAGCAGTCATTAGAGAAAGAAAGGAAGAGAATGGGCACAGTGACAAAGGAGATATCGGCATCATATGAAACTTCAAGAAAATGAAAGAGAGAAAATATTCATATAAATAGAACTGTAGCAGCTAAAGATATATGTGATATTATCACGAATCAAGTAAAAGAGAGATTTTGTTTTATTTCTCACTACTCAGCTGTTTCTCTCCTCGAAGCTCCAAAATTCCGGAGTACGAGTAAAAGTTTCCAACTCGGATTCTTGACCAAACAACTGATGTTTATTCCATGTTATAGAAGGATCATCTGAAAACTGAACTAGGATTAATTTACAGAAGATGAAATTTCAGAAATATGACTGGTGCTATTAGTCTTCTACAATTTATTATAGAAAACAATTTACAGACTACGTTTACCGAGCCCTACAAACTATTGCTAATTATTGTTACCATTCCAATGACAACTGCTGAAGCTGAGAGTTGCTTCTCAACTCTAAAGCGATTTAAGACATTTTTAAGAAGCACTATGGGCGAGGATAGACTAAGGGCTCTAGCTATGCTCCCAATTGAAAAAAGGATGATACACGACACCTAATTTCAATGAAATGAGATTTGTTTGCCTCAAAAAAATGACAGAAAAGTGGATTTAATTTACAAAAATTGTACTTGACTATTTTGTAATCAAAGTTCAAAGACATATTGTAAGTAATATTATAGTTTTAATGCATTCCACTGTAAGAAATAAAATGTTACAATTTTTTTTACCTACGAGAACTTGTTATTTTTTTAGTTGCATTGCTTTCCTTTAACTTGTGAAAACGAAAATGTATTTTAACTTGTAAGTTACGGCATATCTGCAGATTTAATTTTCGAAATTTGTTTTGTAAACCTCCATTTGAATAACCCACAAGCCGCCACTGCTTCACTATATTGGTTTTTCTGTCATTTTTCATTCACAGATTTTCTCTGTAAAGCACATTATAATTTACAAAGAATTTTGTGTGCATGCACAACATTCCTGTGTAAGATTGGCAATTTTCTGTGTGAAAACAAGGATACTTCCAAAGTTGAAAAATAAAAGAAAAAGTGAAGTATTAATGAACAATAACTGAAAGGAAATTCAACTAATAATAATTTATAAACTTTTCTTGAAATCTTTCAAGCTTCTTTCCTTAATTACTGTTCGCTTATAAATGCACAAGAAAAAGAAAAACCTAATCAGAAATTTCATAAACATAACATTCTCTAGCATGCCAATAGTTTAAAAAGCTCTGTTTTATCCTGCAACAAGAACATCTAGTTTGATTTAGTTATACTAGCGTCCCATTTTGAAGCAACACGACAGCTGTTTTGGGATGAGCCTCGTAATTTTTAACAGCGGTCAGATGACGAAGACAACATCAGAGTTGGCACCCACTCTCCAAACTTCCGTGCCACACCAGCAGGCGTACATCTGACCCCCTACGTATGATTTAATGTGCAACAGGCCCAATACACGACGAATCTTCAGTGGAAATGGGTTTCGAACCAAGAACACTCCGCCTCCAAGACTGACAACTTACCACTAGGCCTCAGGAATGGCACTAGAGTTTGCCCGACAGGGGGCACTGTCTCCCTGACAATGGGCATGGCCTGCTGTACGGGGGTGGGGACAAGTGTAATGAAATTGGTCCCAAATTTTCACCAGATTATTATTTGTCAACTACAGTTGAATACCCTGTACAAATATTTTCCCTGATGGGGGGGGGGGCACAGCATCCCCAAGGGGGACCCCAGTCCCCCCTTTAGCACCACCCCTGTGCGGCCTCCCAAAACATCTGAATGATGAGAAATCTCATTTGTACCAGCTACATGAATGGTCAATATACAATGAATTATTAATTATAAATCCTCTCTTAAAAATAGAGCAAAAAAAAAAAAAAAAAATGAGTAACTCAATTCCTAATAGTAATAACAGATAGAAATACTGAAAAAAGCATATATGAATGGGTAAAAAATTCAACCTGAGTAGGAGATTACAGGTATTCATTTACATCTACTCTTGTAAAATTTTAGAAATGACTGAAGTAAAAACATAAACTGACAGATTGCTTCCGGACCCATTTTAATATAAATTATATATAATAGTTCCAGAAATCATAGAACAATTAAGAATGAAATATCTGTAATCCAAAAATAAATACAAAATATAAATTGTTTTTATTTAAATTGTGGAAATTTTTAAGTTTTTTTAAAGTTTTTAAAAGTTGTTTTTTTTAAGTTTTTTTTTAAGTTTTTAAAAGTTAAATTTTTTTAAAGTTTTTAAATTTAAAGTTTTTTTTAAGTTTTTAAAAGTTAAGTTTTTTTTTAATTTTTAGTTTTTTAAAAGTGTGGAAATTTTAAAATTTTGTTTGTACTGAATAATAATATAAACTTTTCTGATTATCTAAAATCTAAACTAAAAGTAATACAAAAATCTGAATTTACTGGATGATAACATCCCCTGGAATCAGCGTCAGCCAAAAAATAAAATCATTTCTCACCTCGGACCAATTCTCATCAATACCTCAGCCAGTTAAGAAATAACGCCTTTATTTGCACAAGATTAAATTTTCAACCCTATCTACTAATCTATCCAAAATAATGTAACAAATTCATGAAAAATAATCAGACATTCGGAAGCGATAACCGCGCATTTGAAACTGAAACTGAAACTTGATTGACAAGAACAGTTGCAGTTTACTTATGAGTTTGCTCGCTTTTCATGAAGAATAATTGGACGAGTTTTCTGGTTTGTTTAATTATATTAAAAACCTTGACTTTATCTGCTTGTATGTTGGACTTCCGCTTTGAAAGTTCCACTGACTTAGCATTATACCGGAATTACGTAGTACAGGCAATTAAATGTAATCAAACAAAGCAGAAAACTCGTCCATAGTCATTTGTGTCGCCTTAGCAACATCACAACTGGATAGATATTTCAGAAAATTTCTCTTTAATCAAAACTTACAATGCATGATGAACTTCATACGAAATAGGATGTATAATCCACGATTTTTTGAGTACCAAATATTTTTGCTACTGCTATTATTAAATATCTATTCCAAATAACTGTTATTTCAATCACACTTTTAATTTTCAAAAAGTCTTATTAAGTATAAATAAAGTGTTCTAAAAGTTGAAATAAAAAAATGTTATTACTTCTACTTATTGTTAATACTTTCTATTAAGTTTTAATGTTTAGTTCTTTGTATTGTCAACAGATGGCGCCGGCAAAAATTCTTTGTAGAAAGAGACGTTGAACCTTGAGTTCGTGGGTCACAATCAATAGTAATCAATCACAGAAGTCATCCTTCTACGTCGCAGTTTTCGGTGCGATCACAGTACGGGATCTTTACCGCGAGTATTCTTTTTTTTATATACAATTACAGCGATTCTGTCAATCAAAGAGTGAAGCAAATACTTGCGAGTTCCCGATGAAGTTTCGAATTACAAAAGCGACGTTATCATTTGAGAACGCATATCACAACAGGAAGGGTGATTCACAGAAAGACGTCTTAAACCGAGATGGCTGGGGGGAAGTGCGAAATGTGATATAATACCAGACGAGGTGGGGCAGGGTGATCTGCGCCGTGAAGCTTGACCTGCTTATCTGGAAGGTATTATCACTCTGCTTTTCCTCCGGGTGGGTTGAGTGATGCCCCATGTCCAGGTGGGTTGGATGATGCCCCATGTGTGGGGAAGGTAGTTCATGCTTTCATAGCGCCATCTGTTGACAGTATAGAACTAAAGAATAAAACCGCGCAAAATTATATTAAAAAGAAAAGAAATTAAAATAAAAAAAACCGCTTTGCTCACATTTTATACAAATGACTGAATCACACCTTTTTGACAGTAGTATTCATCACTGGTATTTGTGATTTTTTAATATTGCGTAGAGAATAACAATTCGTCAAATATTCGTCATCCCTAATACGGAAATTTTGCTTTTAGAAATGCAACATCAGAATATCGAATATCATAAAAATACTGTGCTTTATGATAGGTGCGCACACTTATAAATGCATAAAAACAATTTTTAAAAATTTAAATACTAAAAAACAAAATAAAAACTATAAAAAAAGTTTATGAAAAACAACAAAAAATCATTAGGTCTATAGTTAGTGTATCCCTCATTAGATGGAGATAGGTGCGCACGCCTATAAACAAAGTTAACTTCTGAGCGTCGTTCTTTTTTCCATTCCACAACAAAAGAAGTAAGGCATATTAAGCCCTTCTTTTCAGACTATGATTAAAAGACTGTTTTGAATTTCTTCTTTGTGATAAATGTTTTTCTTTCCAATTTGTTCCAGAATAGGTTCAAGCCTAGAGGAAAATTCAAATTTAGACCTTAAAGCCGTTTTTCCTCGACAGAAAACCTATTCTATTTTTGAATCTGTATGGATGAAGGCCTCTGATGACATCATCCACCAGATTCTTATTCCTCCTCGTTCTTTTTCTTTTGTTGTTTGTTATTATTGTATATTATTGCATTTTTACCTAGTTCACAATTAAAACTTCCCTTAATTCATATTTATATCTTTGTGCTTTATGATAATAGTGTTCAGGTTTGTCTAATTTGTGAATATTAAATTCAACTTTATGAAATAGTGAAGTAGAGTTCTCCGTAAAATGCGGGTCGCTCATTGTAGCTTTTGGTAATTTCATTAAACAGAGATAAATTTTTTATGATAATGATCCAGACTCACGACTGTGCTGATATCAAGGCGTCATTTGACAGTCGAAAAATTCTTTAGACTAGCGGTTCCCAAACATTGTTCAATATTGTAAAATTTGAAAAATAAATATTGTATAGTCGGGTTTTCTGTTTTGTTTACTTACATTAAAAACGTTGAGTTTACTTGCATTACTTTTGGACTTCCGCTTTGAAGATTCCAGTGACTTAGCATTACATCTGAATTACGAACGTAGGTCAGACATTTTAATGTGCATAAACAAACAGAAAACTTTTCCATAATATTGTTTTACAGTATTGAAACAGTGTAAAATGTAAGACTTTGAAATAGAAGACTTGAGAAGGATTGCTCAATATTGGGTTTTAATATTGTACAATATTGAGCGTTATTGTAAAATACAACTTACGGGTCTATTCTGGTAACGTCGGTTGGGTTGGGAGACGTCACTTTTTCCGCCCGTTACATAAGGAAAAAGTGACCCCCCCCCCCCCAACCGGAGGTACCAGAATAGACCCCCTAGTTTCAACATGGACGAGTTTTAAGTTTTGTTTATTTGCGGTAGAGTCGGTTTTCCACCTGGCCCATCAACTTCCGCAGATAATGTTAAGTCAATGGGAATCTTTAAAATTTCAAAACTCTGTCTGAAGATGTTAATTAATGTTTAAAGTGAAGTTTTTTAATGTTATGCCTTAAGAATGCTTTTAAAATATTAAATTTAATGTTCATAAGCGCTCAATGTTTACTTAAAATAAGAGCCTAATTTTGTGGAAAGGTTGCCATAATTTTCTTTATAGCTGTTTTTGGTGACTTCTAAGGTTTGTTTGGCAGATAAATTTTCAACCATACAATTTAGTTAATCACTGACGGCAGGGCCGGCTCGTGTGTAGGGACTGCGGTACTGCAGCACACCCAACCTTTTTCATGGTGTAAATTTAATCAATTTATTTTATTTCGCATTTAATATTTAAATTTATCAACAATCTAACGCAATTTAGTATTAAACGATTACGATATTCAAATGTAACGCGAAGAAACACCTACGCAGAAAACGAAGTTCCCAATCTTATTTTTTCACTACCCGAAGAATTAGCGCAAAGGAGAAAGTAACAATTCAAACGGGAACTGGATCCTTACAGTACCGAATTAGGCCTTTCGCGCATGCGCATTCACCCAGCGCAGGCTTTTCCTACCTTTCTCTGCCATAATTTTAAGCTGAAAGAGAACTGTGGTTCCCGATGCATAGAAATTGAGTTTTAAACGTTTTCTCGAGGGGAAAATTTTTTCGCCTGCTAAAACTTTGAAAAGAAATAAAGAAATGAAAGATAATTAATGATAAATAAAAATTTAATTGAAAAAAGTTTTTTATAGCAATGGAATTTCTTGTAATCCAAAAGATTTTTTGATGATTTTTAGTTATAAATACTCATGAAATACATAATAGAAATTTTTCGTGATACAAATATGTTTTCAAAATTTTTGTGAACCCTACTATTCTGTACCTTTTTATTTGGGATCTCATAGTTTAAGAAGCCTCGATTTTCAATAAAACACATTTCGCTTAAAGGAACAACATTTCTTACGGAATATTGATAAGTATATTCCGAATTTAAATTATCGCAGTCCACCTTTAGATAGATAGATGTAATAGAATAAATTAATCATATTTTCTCCTCTTGGCAATTCCCGTTACTGTATAATCCCAGATAGCAATTTTAGTTTGCTGCAAAGTTGCTCTGCAAATCTGCAGGCTTGCAGCAAGTTTGACAGGCAAGAGTGTAAGCTTGAAGCAAGTTAGCGCAAGCGAGTTGGTCATCACGCGTCAAGCTTGTTGAGGGCAATCTCGGATTCGAGCCCCCGCCATCCCGCTTCCTAAGCCTGTCGTCCTAACCACTCAGCCAACTAGACTCTGAGTGGAGAAGATATATTGCGCTAATACATCGTGCATCTATACGATTTATTTTAAACTGTTTTCTTGATTTCATTAATTTTTAAAAATTTTGAGTTGAGAATATGATTTGAAATCAAACAGAGAGCGATTTTCGCTAATAACTATGTTTTGCTAGTAGAATAAATTATGAAATTAGGGTTCAAAAGTAATTACTTTTAAAATGGGACAAAATGTAAGTTATTATAATAACATACATAAAATATATTTTTCAACAAACATTGACTTTTTAGGTTTAATTTTGTTTATGAACGTTAAAATTTCAACATTAAGAAAAGGCGATATATAGTTTTCTTTAAAGTGCGAGTTCTATATTTATTAAAAAGATAGAGAATTTTTCAATTTTTTTAAATAAAAAGTTCGTTTTATTACGAATTATAATTGATTTATTGAATTAATAAAAAGAAGGACGGTCTAGGAGATGTTATTAAAAGTCGGATGTTTTTTAAAACAGAGACAAAGATCAACTGTAAGTGTGCTGTATCATCTTTGCAGCAAACTTGTTCTGTAATTGTGGTGTGAAGTTTGTCATAACAACTTCACAGCAAACTTGTTTTGGAAGTGGGTTGGTAGATTATGCTTTGTTACTTTGCAGGACGTTTGCTGCAAAGTTGCCACAACAAGTTTGTCATGACAAGCTAATATCGTGAAAAATCAAACTTGCTGCAAATGTGCATGCTATCTGGGATACATCAGAGCTTGAACTCAGCTTTCTAACATTAAAAAAAATAAAATATTTTCTGACGCACACAATATGAATCGGGACACGATTACATGTAGCTTTTCTGATTTCAATGGATACAAAATTTTTTAATCGTCGTACAAGCATCAAGGTTAATGTTTTTGTTCTTTCGTTGAAAACAAAACAAATATGGATTTTATTTTTAAGTAATTTTTAATGATCTAATAAACAGTATTCGCTTACGCTTCTGTTTATATTAGTTATACTATAGCAATTTTTTCTCGTTAATTAATAAGAAAATTATTTTATTTCTGTACTAAACTGTCACTCTAATGTTAATTTTTTTAAATGTAGTAAGGAATACAGAAAACGGAACTTGAAATCAAATTTCGAGCTTAAATTTTTTATTAAAATTAATTTATTAAAATACTTACCTATTTGAAGAAAAGATGTTATTAGTTATTCATTAAATATAAAACTACTTAAAGTTAATGAAAAAAGACCAAAAATGTAAGTGGTTTAAATACACATTACTGCGCAGTGAAGGATTAAAGATGCGCAGGAAGGACAGCACCCCCAAGATTACATAACACGAACCGCCACTGACTGACGGTTAAGTTTCTAACCAAACGATTTATCTAATTCCAATAGTTCCATTTAGAATTTGAATGCTTTAAGAGCTTTTTTTAATCGATTTAAAGAGAAAGGATTACACAAACTCCAAGAAAACGGAATTCAACGCTTTGAGTACTAAAGAAAGAACTGATTCGAACTTGGCGTTTGATGCAGTTTCGAAATGGATTTGGCGATTTCTTAAATCGGAGGGTTACCGGAAAACGGTCTCTGAATCCAAAATAAACAAACCAGAAAACTCGTCCATTGCATTACTTATTTCTCCAAAATTATAAATATTCCCAATATTAAACTTAATTACTTATTAGAGTATGAAAAAAAAATGCTTCCGTACCACATCACACAATTATTTAATAATCAACGATTGTTACTCTTACGAGACATGGATTAGAACCCCGGACCACTTGGTTAGCTAAACAATCGCCTTAGTCACTCAGCCAGCGAGACCTTGAACATTTCAGGATAGATTACGATAAACGAAAGTGCCTTGACATTAAGGGATCCATTCTGGTACCCCCGGTTGGGTTGGGAGACGTTAGTTTTCCCGCTGTTAACGGGCCAAAAAAGGCCCCGCCCCCAACCCCAACCGGGGGTACCAGAATAAACCCAAAAGTATCTTCCATCTTCACCTCTTATTTTGAATTGTCTTCTAGATTTAACTAACCCCTTAACCGCCGTAGAACGAGCATGCATATCAAACAACTACATAATCACCACCGTCGTGCCCGTACATCGTACGCGCATCGAATTATTGCATTCTTAAGGTTATAGACTAAAATTTAATCATTAATTAGCTTAATAGTTTGACAAAAAATTACGTAGAATCCATAAAATTTAAACCCTAAAAACAGTCATCTGTGCCTTCTTAGACGAATGAAAACGGCAATCCCTTTCCAAACCAGAAGGAGTCATCTTATTAGATTACAAAGAAAATAAAAGTGTTAAGGGGTTAACTTTTTACGATTTCGAATTCAGAATATCATTTGAAGTCAAAGAGGAAGCGATTTCTGCTCGTAACTAACATTTGCTATTGGAATAAATTATGGAATTGAGATTAAAAGTAATTACTTTTAAAAATAAGGGGCATGAAAGAAAGCTATTATTTTTCAACAAACATTGACTGTTTTTAGGGTTTAAATTTGATTTTTTTTGTTTATGAACGCTAAAATTTCAACATTAAAAAAAAGGTGATGTATAGTTCTCTGTGAAATGCTAGTTGCCCATCGTAACTGATAGTTTGCTTTAATAGAATAATTTTTGCATGTTCTATCATAGTAAAAGTTGGGGTGGATAATTTTCAAAATAAATTTTTTCATAAATGTATCTAGTTAGTTTTTCAAATAAACATTAATTTATATTAGTTTAAATACATTAACCCTCTGATATCCCGCGATTTCCACGGGTTGGAAGTTCGTCTGTTTTCTGCTGAATCCTGCGATTTTCGCAAGATAATGAGTATATTTAGTACTTTTAAAACGTTGAATCATATACTAATAAAGCCTTTCATGTAAATGACAATTAGCTTGGTTCAACGTTAATTGAACATGTTTTAAAACGTTCCATCTAAATAATAATTCAAAAAATTATACAGTCAGAGGGTTAAAGGAAAGACTATCTAGGCCATTTTATTAAAATTCAGATGTTTTTTAAAAACGAGACAAAGAATCAAAACTAGATATATACAAAACTAGATTGTCTAGTCACTTCTAGTCATTCTTTGTCTAAAAAAGGATAATAAAGCGTGGTATCACATTGTTAAATGCAGAATTTACAATATTGTCTTCATTATATTGATCAACATCGCTAAACGTAGAATTTACAATATAGTTTTCTCAATACCGCTCAACGTTGTTCAATGTAGAATTTTCAATATTGTCTACACAATATTCTATAGTGTTATACAATATTCGGCATCTTAAATGAAAAATTATTTCAGTGAATTTTTTTGAAATAAAATGAATTATAAAGATATAACTTATATTTTTTTCTCAAAATTTTACGCTAAGAAAACTTTAAAAAAATGTCAGTCCTTCTTAAATATTGTTCAGTATTATACAATATTGTTGAATTGGCATTCGGTATTCCTAGATATTCACAATATTGTTCAATATTGCCCAAAATATTTTACAATATTGGGGTGCCGCACAACTGTAAAGGTTGGGAACCGCTGCTCTAGACTATAAAAGTAAAACTCCACTCTCTCTAATTAGCCACAAATCCAAAAACTCTCAACAAACAATATATTACTGTTAAAATCAATCCTGAGGTCACTGATTATTTATGTTGTACCGATTTGAGTGGCTGCCGCTAAATGCCATATGAACATGAACAAGCTTGAATCACTCCAAAATGTTAAATCAAGGCAAATATCCAAAATGCTTGGTACTAAGAAATGTGAACAAGATCTCAAAATTACAACAATTTTGGGCTTCATCAAACTGATAATATTGCCATTTACTACATTCTAGTTTACAAATCTTAGAATAAGCAAAAGCATATCCCGTACCTTCCTCATTTAAAATAGGAAATAAAGAAAGAATAATGAGAAAAACAGCATGAAGCAGCTACATAGAGGAATATAACTGCACCCTCTCTTTTTATCCCTAAACTTGTCGCCAATTTTTTTAAAGACTAACGAAAATAGTTTATGATTATCTTAAGATTGTTTACATTTTTTTCGAATTTTAAACCCTCTTCACCACATTTGGCCTTAAAAAAAGTGAATTATCTATGACTGATGCCCGGGGCAGATATACCCCTCTCATCCATCTTCACGTCAATGATTTTGACAACAACTTCAGTGGCGGCTCGTGCATAGGGACTGCGGTACTGCAGCGCACCCGAACTTTTTTCCATTGTGTAAATTTAACAAATCTATACTATTTCTCATTTAATGCTTAAATATATCAATTATCTAACCAAATTTTACATTAAACGATTTCTATCTGCAAATAAATCACGAGAAAACCTGAGGCAGAGAACTAAGTTCCTTATATTTTCACTACCCGGAGATTATGCGCAGAGGAAAAAGTAACTATAACTAACTAGAACTGTCTACTGTTGCAACTCCGAATTCCGCTTGCGAGCATGCGTAGTTAAAGAGCGCAAGCGTTCCCCTTCCTTCTCCTACCACGTTTGTAAGCTGAAGGGGAACTGTGCGATCCACAGCACCAGATATGCTGGAAACGGAGTTTCAAACATTCTTTCTACCGCGGAATTTTTTTCCTCGAGCCAAAACTTTGAAAATCAGTAAGGAAATCAAAAATAATTAATTATAAATAGAAATTTAATTGAAAAAGTTCTTTATGTTTATTAAATTTGAATGAAATTTCTTGCAATCCAAAGGATTTTTCGATAATTTTTAGCAATGCTGATGAGAAATTTTCCGTGATGCAAATGTTTTCAAAATTTTCGCGACCCCTAATATCCTGTACCATAGTTTAATTAGCATCGATTTCAAATGAAACATGGTTTGCTTCAAGTAACACAATTTCTGAAAGAATACTGATAAGTGTATTCCCATTTTAAAATATCACAGTGCACTTTTAGGTAAATCTAATAGAATAAATTACTCTTTTTTTTCATCTTGGCAATTCCCGTTACTGTATACTACATCAGAACTTGAAGTCTACTTTTTATCATTAAAAAAATAATCAAATATTTTCTGACGCACACAGTATGAATTGGGATAGGTTATACGTAGCTGTTTTGATTTCAAAGACGACAAAAAATAAATAATTTATTTAAAGAAACTATTCAAATGAAAAATTAAAAACTATTCAATTGTTTTATCTTTGACCCAAAATAAGCTGAGTTGTATAATGCAAGTGATCAGGAATGCTTAAAAAGTTATGTAGATACTGTAGTACCGAGAGCATTGGGACCCTACAGTAATACCTCAACTCCATGGGCAGCATCACTGAATCATTTATTCAGCATCATTGAATCACAATGACTTGAAACATTCCCACATGCCAAGTTTTTGCAACATGCCATGGTCGCGATGGCCCTGGCTATCCGGTCTCTGCATTATGATTGAAGGCCGAATTAAATTAGCACAAATGACTTACAACATTCCTACATCATTTTCACGATACAAGCATAGAAAAAAGGATAAAGTCGGAAAATTAGATGATGTAAGATCCACCAAGATCATTAGCGACCATTAACTTTTTCCCCATGCCATAGGTCACTGAACAGAGCAGGTGTCTCGGCGGAAAGTCTAGCCTGTCAACAATGGACATCTCGTTAAAACGCCGACAAAGAGAGCCGAGAAGTCCAGCCTGTCAACCAACGGACCACTCGTTAGTGGAAGTGATTGATAGCGTCATTTTAGCTCCAGCCTGAGAACCCGCTTGCAACAGAAAAAAGACCAAGAGGTAAGGAACCAATAATGGCTAGCTGAAATAGACCCCACCTACAAAATTGACGAGGATTCGTGGAGAGGCATTTTGTCCGCTCCCCCAGTGGGAGGGAGATGAGAGTTAAAAAGAGAGAGAGAATTTGGAAGAGGACAGAAAACGAGCAAGGGCTCGTTGTTCTTTAGTGATGACAACGAGAGACTGAGGACTGAAATCTCAAGTCCGGTCGACGGAAGACCGACATCATTCATTTAGGCCACTCGTAGAAGTGGGCCTGTTTTGGTTGTGTGACAGAGTAGGCTGAAGGAAGCCGGAACTGTAAACAATTATTCTATAATTTTTCATAATTTTCTTATATTTAACCAAGAACATTGTTAATAAAACTCTTGCACGCACGTGCTAATAAACAAAGAGTATTTCTTGGCTCTGGACCTCCCTCCCCAGAGTCCTTAGCTGTCAAACATGTCACAATGACATAAGACTATATATATATATATATATATATCTCTCTCTCTCATTGTTTTATTTAACATTTAGGAAAAGCACATTTTTATGAAATGTAAGGATACTTCATGATATAAGGAAGACACGCCAAAAATACATTTCAATTTAATTACATTACGTAAAATTTTACAAGGAATTCGAAAAATTACCATACAGTTGAAATTTGAAAAAAGTATAGAGTCGATATAATTTATTCTTTAGTAAGTTATGTGGGTACATCTTTTTTCTAGTGTTTGCATTAATAATCGGTTCATAGAACCAGACAGAGTTTTGAAGATTTCCGGGGCAATGTTGTGCTATCATTTTTTAATGGCGGTTTTTAGATATGGCTTGCTTCTGTACAGGGACGTGGCGAAGGGGGGGTAGGGGGGGTGTCACACCCCCCCAGCTCCATCACCATCCCCTTAGCTGGATGCTTGAACTTGAGCATGATTTGATCAGAATTCCTACAAGCATATCCCTTCAATAGAGCAGTCTCAAATCAATTAAAATTACTCTATTTATCTTACACAAGATAATAAGAAAGTTATGATATAATATGTGTGTGTGTGTGCCCGTTGTGTGTATATAGTAGTGTGTGTGTGTGTGTGTGTGTGTGTGTGTGGTGCTATATATAGACCATGTGTTTGGGGTTTATGTGTGTGTGTGTGTGTGTGTGTAGTGTGTGTGTGTGTGTGTGTGTGTGTGTGTGTGTGTGTGTGTGTGTGTGTCATCGAACTGATTTTGCAATAGGTTGTATTCATAGAAATTGAAACATAGTGAGGCTAAAGTCTGGGAAGAGGACTGCTGCATAAAGGATTTAAACTTAAAAGATGTCTCAATTTTTGTTAATTTTGAAACAACGGACACAAATGAAGGAACTTAACAATCGTGGACAGTCTTTATTAATCTCAATTTCAAGGACAATGATCCCTAGTCTTTTTTGCTTAACTGTCCTTTTAATGTCTTTCTTTCTGTGGCTGTTCTCGATAAATAATAAATATAACAAATTGACTTTCTGAGTCAGCCTTAAGCCTTGTTCCTACGACGTGTGGCTTGGCGAACCTCGAGTCGCTCGAGGTTCGTAATTGTGGACTGTGGTCGGTGCAATTCCGACCAGTCGCGCCGTTCCCACGGCGTGCTGCTTGGCAAATCTCTCGTCAGCGCTTAAGTGAACGGATGCATTGACGCCGTCTGGCCACTTCCCCTCCTTTGATGTGCAAGCCATTTACCGCCATTGCGCGAGAAGCAACAGATGCACTTACAAGCCCATGAGTCACATTGATTCTTCTTGTTCCGGGAGGAACGCGAGACTGGAAAACTCTGAAGCGATAAGGAACGGAGATTTAAGTTTTAAACGCTTCCAATGACTTTTGCTAAATTTTTTCGCCTCCATTGAATTTTTGAAATCTTAATCTTCACAAATAGAAGTGAAAATTCATAAATAGTGTATACAGTGTAGAAATCCAAGCTATAGCATAGATTTTCTTCACTTTGCGATCTGAAATACTAAAAAGTATAAGGGCAATTTCGTGACAATTAATTAGATATTCAATTTTTCTCAATAAAAACCATGAAAACATTTTCATCCCGAACAACTTTGGGTATATCAACTATTAAATAATATTGTTAAAAGTAATGTGAGTAATTACAAACAGTTTTTTTAATGTTTATCTTCTTATGTTTGTACTTCCCTTTTGGATGTTATTAGGGTCAGCCGAGAGCCCGACGGGTCGGACCTTATGGCAAAGTACTGGCATGTGGACCACTCCCCCACATCCAACACCCCTATAATCCCTTATGCCGAACCGGCGATCCTCCCTCTGGGCCCGGGCACCGGGGATTTTGCCCCTTGCCTCCTCTCTGGACAGGCTTGGATGATACCTGCTAAATTTTGTTTTTGATTCTTTATAACTGTGTTATTTTAATAGTCAGGTTGCGGCAACAGTAAGATATAATTCTTTTCAGAGATAAAATTGATCTGTAAAATTTATATTATAGTAAAACCTCTATAAGCGGCAACCCCTGCTTAGCGATCATCCCTCTCAAAGGCCACTTTTGCTTGGCACATTGACATAATGTTAAAATAACCCCTCGGGAGAGCCACTCAAGCCCCTCTTGGTGGCGGGTTGGTCGTCCGTTCTGCTTCAATGAAATCCATTCTCGTCTCTCTGACCTTGGATAGGGTTGCGGTGGCCTAGTGGCAAGGTGTCGTCCTCGGAGCCGGAGAGTTACAGGTTCGAAACCCGAATCCTCTGAAGAACCATCGTGCATTGGGCCGAGAGGATGACACTTATAAGGAACTGAACAAGGCAAAATACTAGCTTTTAACAATGCTGGTTACAGTGATTCTCAAATTGCACAAAAAATTGGCAGATCGAAGGCTGTAGTTAACAGCCTTCTCGTTCATCGTGGTAGCTATGGCACAAAAGAACGAACAATAAGACCAATGATAATTTCTTTAGGAAGGAGCAGATCAGAGGCTCTGCAAACAAAAGAAATGTCTTCTCGCAAATTAAGATGAGTGGATTGTCTGCCAGTAGGGCAGGGGGCAGTCGTCCCTATTCCTTCTTTAGGAAAAATTAAATTTTTATTTCATTTTAGAGGCCTAAAACTAGGAATTATTAAAAAAAAAGCAACAGTGTCCGGGAAAAATATCTAATTTTTAACTAATTTTTTTTTATTTTGTTGTCTACACCCTATACTCACTGGTTTTTAGGTGTCTAAATTTTTGCCCCTCACTTTTTTCTACCAATCGCCGCCACTGCCTGTACCAGTCGCACTACATTTCAGCAACGGATTCGGAACTACCACTTTTGGACGATTTTACCAGAAAGGTGTCGGCAATGGAATCATATGAGCGCATTCCGGGTTCTTTGTTAGATCACGTTCCAATGTAAACATCACCCTTCCATTCTTCACTTTCCCTATTTGATGAAAATAAATCCGCCGCCCATGCGCAAAAGCGAGGAGGATTTCGATCCGTTTCTAAACAATATAAAATGCACTGCACATAAATACTATATTGTATACAAGAAAATGAACGTTCGTTCAAGCGGTATTGATTCTGTTTAGAATTTTGAACGAACATCTGACAGGCTGGGCACCACTGGAAATGTGTGGCGTTTTCTAAGCATTAGAGAAGTTTCATTTAGATGGTGTTACAGGTGATAGAGAGGACGTGGTCGTTTTCTAAACTCAGGAACAGACGGGCCATAGAACCAGCTACTGGTTTTATTCTTCAGCATAATCTCTGTGCGGCAATACTCAAACTCATGCTCACAGGAGGCCTCCACACGACGATGCACAGTCACAGTCAGATTCCCTGAAAAGATGTAACAGACACAAGATACAGACACAGAGAATTAATAGTAGGGCGTAACTGAATTATGGAGGATTGGCCGAGTAAGGCCATGTAACACCAGGAGGCCTTGAAACACTAAGTCAAGCATACTATTTTCATTTCAAATCAAATCACACAATTAATTACCTAAAGTTCAAATGTGATAATCCAATTTCCTAAAAATTAAAATATTTGCAAAGATGCAGACTAATTTCAAATACTAAAAGTAGATAAAAATACACATACATAAAGGAATACATGTAGAGTACAATTAATTAAATTTACTACTCAAAATTATAAATTCAAATATTGCGATTTTAGGAAATGAAAGAGGCTAAAATGTTTGATAGAGTTGCGAAAATTACTACCAATACATTACTAAGATACTTAACTATCGATACGCATCAAGAAGTAAATACAAACAGTGGATTCAAGATGGTCGTGTTTCATCCGGTGCATTAGATGTGATCATCTCATTTATACTCTAAAATGATATTGAATAAAATGTACATTTTCATAGAGATGAAAGACATACTTGACTGACATGTCAGGATATTAGTCAAATTTAAAGAATCAAAAATTTTCGAGTCAGTTTAGTTCGTTCTCAAATTGGATAAACACTAAGTTGTTATGAATAGGTCTTGTTTTAATAGCGTCCGTTGGCAGTTTTTAACGCTAACTTCACAGACTTTATCAATCGACCACTGAAGGAATTAAGCAGGCTCGTAATTTCCAATATAAGGGGAATGTTATATCTAGAGAGCATAAATCAGTTCAATTTAACATTTGCTGTTTGGTTTTGCCATTTGATTTGCGACTGACGTGAAGACTGCTGATAAGTCTCCACTGGACCACCAATTCCAAACTCTA